>JAVQJD010047533.1:0-11969 GCA_036023655.1 Nannoperca australis | reverse complement strand
TTTTCAATTTAAGTTTTTAATTTAAGCTTTTGCATTTTAAATGTAACTTTTGTCATTTTCATTTTACATTTTACATTTTCTATTTGGACTTTGAATTTTAATTATGACCTAATTATTCCTAGTAGTTATGAGTAAAATAGTAATCTTTTTAATTTAATCTCTCTTCGTTTTCTATTTGGACTTTTAATTTGAAATATGACCAAAGATATCCTCCATAACATTAATCCTCACTGGTAAATAGCTAAATGATGCTGCTGACAGTTACTACTGATAGATAAAGAGCAGCAGCAACTAAATCTAATGCTGGCTGAGCTCAGACTGCTGGCTAGTAGACATGTTGGTTATTTACAAGCATGATACCTGCTGATTCAATCAAATACATAAAGATGTCCAGATAAACATCTGGATGCTGTGCTGGATTTCTGATCCACAAGCCTTGAAGGGGCATTGTGGCTGATGGACAAACCTTAATTTATTAAGGTATTGCGAACGCTCAGGTTCAGACAATGTAACAAAATAACTATTAGACTTGTCTATAACACAAATGTTTGTTTAACACCAAATTAATATCTGCCAAAACTGTAAACCAAACACATTAAAGTGCATTGACATCTATAGGAGCTTTGGTTTTCTATAGTTTACAAAGTACCCGTATTTGCTGGTCTGTGCCACGAGGAGCAGCAGTGAGCAAACTCCAGCTTGGCGAACCACAATGAGGCAAAGAAGACGCCACACTTGAAAGCTTAGTTGTAAGCCACACACAGTGAGATTTAAGAACGTCTGGTTCACATATTCACCTCCGATAAACAGCAGCCATTGTCGCCCACAAAATGGAAGAGAGATTTCATAGCATCGGCAGAAGAAGAAAAATGATCAATTATTGAGTCCAAAAGCTTTCATTTAAAATGTATAGATGTCTTTACACCTGCGGTATAATGTTGAGTTTGTATTGGTGTGATTGGTTTACATGGATTCATCTTTTGGGACATGCAGTGATGTTAGTGCAGCTGCATCTCAGCTCAAGTAGGTGCATGTGTGTGTGAGTTTGGTGGATCACGTGCTCACTTGGTTAAGGCTTGTCGGCAGAGCAGCTGTTTGAGGTGCTGGGAGAGCAGCTTCTTCTCCAGCGACAGACGGATCCAGGCTCTCGCTCGTCCCACATCCGTCTTTATCTCTGACATACTCTGGATATGCCTGAGGACACACACCATGCAGAGACAGAAGACAGATAGATCAGAGCTCTTTAAAACTGGCACATATAAATCCACCCTCATCACTCTAATGTTCAGACACTCCCAGGAGTCGAGTGATGAACTACTGTCCACAATTTATCATATTTGAGAAACAGAGAAAAATGACATAACGGTTTATTGGAAATAATTGCCAATAGATTGTCTGTCAGATGGTCAGTGCAGCTTTAAAAAGAAGACTGTGAGGTCAGTGTATGTATTTACATGGACATTTCTGAAATCAGATTACTGCAAGTGGGAAATAATTACAACAGCACATATAATCTATTTGATGATCTGTTTCTGTGATTGTCCATAAAACTCACCTTAAACAGAAATGTAATGTGTGGGAGACAAATGAAAAGAGACCCCCCATAAAGGGTTAGTAAGGTGTTGTTCAGCTTCAGTTGTTGCTGGAGTGTACTTGAGGGAAGAACAAAGATATTTGGTGTCCGAGGACAAATTGTGGATTTCTACTGCCAACCTTATGAGACATCCTACCATCACTGGAGGACAGCAGCACATACCTCATATCCTGTATGAGAGACACACGTAGAGTTGGCATCGCTATGGAACAATCAGACTTCCTCCTCTCAGGAACATGTGACACTGTTGAGGGGAAATGCAGGATATGATGGCTTTGTTACACTCAGACATGTGTGGGAGACAGACGGGGTGTGTGTGTGTGTGTTTGTGTTACCTTGTGACTCTGCATGCTGCTGCTCCAGCTTCTCCTCTCTGGCCTGGTAGTGCAGAAGGTGAGACCACAGGGCTGACTTCCCCTAAGAGGTCAGAGAGGTGTGTGTCACACTCACTCATAAACACAGCTAATGCATTCACTGATGCCCAGAGAGATAATGAACCCACAAAGAGGATTTATCAGGCAATTAAGTCTTAGCCTCAATATCCAATATGCTCATAAACATCTGATATACACAGTGTTCCTATTGACATCATCTGTATTATAAATCTAATTAAGACATTTGTAATGCATGTCAAAGTATGAAGATTCACTTATGTTTCCCTCTGTGTGTGTGTGTGTGTGTATGTGCTGACCTGTTTGACCTGCAGCCCGTGGCTCCAGATCCTCTCCAGCAGGTCACACAGGCTGGCGATCAGAGTGTTCTCCTCCAGTCCGGTGATGTTGGCCTCACCATGGCCCAGTTCCACTGCCTCCCGGCCCATCTTCTCTACCAGCATACGCTTGGTCTGAACACACACACACACACACACACACACACACACACACACACACACACACACACACACACACACAGTTGGAACAGAAATAACTACATACACATGGTTTGGAGGGATGGTCTGGATATTGTCTGCCAGGTTTTGTGTGCTACTCTTAGGCATTATGTTGGATGGTGATTTCTACAGATCATCCCATCATCTGGGATTCTTCTTCATATTTTTAATTATTGTTAAAGAATGCCGGCGTACTCTGGTGCACAACATAGTTCCATTGTTCAAACTAAATATTTCCAAGAACTGGATGTCTACTAATGAATCACAGGTCATTTCTGTGCTGCGGTTGTATGTTTCACCTTCATGCGACACTCCTTGAGCAGACCCTCTACAAACTTCCAGTTGGTCTGGGCGATGACGGCGGGAGACAGATCGGATAGTTTGGGCTGTCGAAGGTTCTTCCCCAGGCTGCGGGCCTCCTGCATGTACTTCTGAAGGTCAAACGTAACCCGTTAGTGAGCTCTGAAGAACATGCACTCGAACCAGGCCTGAACAATACAGTTATTAACAAAGATGCTTTATCTCTTGTGTCTTATTTATCTTACATGCACACACGCTAAAGGTTGAGACAGTAAACCTCAGCATACACACTCCTGCTGCGAGTTCACACTATGCTTCCATCTGACACAGATAGCTTTATCTGTTTTCATACAGCTGTGTCTGTCTGCACAATCAAACTGTGAGAACGACAGAAAAATAACAGATCCCCCAGGGACACCGTCATTTTCCATGCATGACAATCCTCTTATTTAGAAACAAAACTCATATAATTTAAGACTGAAGTGTGTTTTCACCATTATTATTGTGATAGATTTAAGAGAGAAGCTGTGAAACTCCAACACTTCAAAGGACAAGTGAGTTAACAGGAAAGGGTAGGACACAAAAGAGGAGTGAAGGCCAGGTGTCCTTTTATGAAGGGGTGTGTGTGATGGGAGGTGAGCAGGGTTCTCACCGACGCTCCTTTGCTCAAAGTGCTTCTGTGAAATAATAACTTGCTATCTGCTTTCTTTTGGTTAATGTTTGGTTTCAGCTCATAAAACATCAGCAGTGACATTTTAGGCAGAAATGAGTTTATTTCAGTGGGACTGGTAGCATCAGTAGATTTGTCGGTGGAGGTGAATGAAGTTAATGTGTGCAGTGCATTTGGAGAGAGATCAGCTCTGAGATTCTAATTTGTGCTGTTGACCACCTTCAAACAGTCTTGAGCATGCTGTCCTTTGAGTGAACGGACATCTAAAGGGTCACACTATCCAGTTTTATATAACTTGCCTGGGAAAACTACTGGCTTTTAGTTTTTCTGCACTGCTAACAGATGCGGCAGATGCTCTAATGTTGGATTTCTGAATAGGCTAAACCACACCTGCTCTTATCATGGTAACTAAAGTTGTAATCCTGGTTGATTTGGCGACACCTGTTAACAATTAATTCTACAACTGAATAGTGGTAGGAGAAGGGGAGTATAAGAATTAAATTGCACAGGAAATCTCTGGACAGAGCGTTTCAGTAAAACAGCTGAACCCTAAGAACAGATGGGACTGTTGGGTAAGAGTATAATGTGTGGGGTGGAGGTGGAGGTGGAGGTAGAGGGGTCCACAACACAGGCAGCTCCCCCACATACCAGGCAGGACGCAGAGGCAGATTTTTTAGGTGGTTTGATAGGAGGAGGGGATGCATTGTCCCACTCCCAAAATGCCATGGAGTTCTGCAGGACCATACAGCCCTCCACCTGCTGAGGAGGAGGAGGAGGAGGAATAGGGGTATCGCCCGACCCCCAATCGACCAGCACAGGACACACGAGAAGGCATGAGAGGACAGGAACAAAAGAGAAGAATGGAAAAAAAAAACAGAAGGCAGCATGCACATGAAGTCTTAACAAAGTATGAAAAAAAACAAAGAAAGCTCAAACTCAACAGGACCAAACCAAGACATGCTGGTACACTACATAATGTTAGAGAGCAGGGGAGGGCTGGGGGCTTTCAGCGGGCCGGTTATGGGTTGGATTCTCTACCTCTTTCAGGTCATTGTTGTCGAGGTTCAGATGCTCTGTTTGTTGTTTGTGACGGTCTTTCTTTCGTTGAGCTGTTGCTGTCCTATGAGACCACCTACAGGTAAAACAAAGAGAAATTAGACTTGTTATTAAAAGAGTTGAATGCCCTTTGAAATGAATTAACACATTGCTTTTCACAGAAACAGTCGCCCATATTCACTCATAAAAAAAAAAAGAAATGTAATTGTGCTGAAGACATGAGGCTCTTTCAAAGCACACATTCACTAAAATCTTTATCTTGAACTGCTGAATGTTGCCCTTTGTAGTGTAGCTCTTAGTGATTTGCTTTAAATGATAGCAGCAGCAGTAGCTGCAAAAATGTAGTTTGTTTATTGGTCAATAACCCATGAATCACATGAAGTAGTGAGTAACCGTTTTGGTGTTAAGTGCTGACTTCTGACTTCACCATTATTTTGGTCAATAATGACTAATGATTTAACATGATTACTGACCTTGAAAAGGTCATGCATTTATTGAACAAAAAAAAAAACGACCTCTTTACAAACTTTGGATTTCCTTAAACTTTCAAAAAGATTCAACTGAAAAACAAACAACAACAAAGAATCGTTGGAAGCCAAAATGTGAATTGAAAATAGAATTGCTCAGCCCTAATGATTTCATCTGCTCATTTCATGTGTGGATTTCAGTCACGAGGTTGACTCACTTGTTATTGGTCGGCCCCGTGCTGAGCACGTCAGCCTGCAGTTTGGGGAAGAAACCCTGCTCGTATTTGCCCTGACCGATCTTCATGTCCAGCAGGTGTGGGTGGATGGCTATGTGGTCGATCTTCATCAGCCGCTGCTCAATGGCCTGAGCTGCGGGGGAAACAGAATCCACTCAGACAATACTTTGTGCAGGAATATGTATATTTTATATTGTATATATATTGTATATTTTCCTCAGTTTTACTGCATAAGTTTAGTTTCCAAGGTTCAAGGTACATTTATGTTTCATTCTACAACACAGGGCTGCACAATGAAATTATCCTATTCTTCATTTAACACACACAAAACATAAATAGAAATATCCAAAATAAAAACAATGTTACAGAAAGTTCCACATGGGTGTGGGCCCACAAGTGGCCCGCATTTCAAGACAGTAACAGGGCACCATTTTACTGCTCGCAAACTGGCCAAGTTGTTATAAACTGTAATGATTATCCTTCGATTTGACTAAGATGCAAGCTGGTGTGATCACATGCATGAGGGTGCAGTGACAAAGACAAGTGTGCCATGGCACCTGGGAATGTCAACAAGTGTGATTTGGGACACTTTTGCTGCAGTGTGTGAATGGAACAAATGGAGAAATGAAGCATACATAATATGCTCTAACAGCTGCTCATTTGCCAAAAAGAAAAAAAAAGACTGGACTAAACAGGCTGTTTATATTGTAAATCAGGGATGCAGTATGCAGTCCTTTCAACTCTCTCTTTTTCTCTCTCTGTGACACATTCATCACTCCCTCTCTCGTCCCAAGGATGAAGAAACCCTCTGTGTCCTCTTCTCTTAACACAGCAGCAGCAGCAAACTCACGACAGGCTTATCGGCAGTCTGTCAGTGCAGCACTGCTTGTTGTTAAACTGTCTGGCTTATGCTTGAGCATTGAACTTGTTTTGTGTCTGACAGAACTCCTCTCTCAGCTCTGGAGTGAGCAATGAGCGAGAGCACCGGAGCGAGTCTCCACAGGGGAAGGCAGGCAGAGGGAAATGTTGCCTATTGTCTAGGTAATTGGGTACCTGCATGCACCATCACCCCCAAATGAGCTCACCCTCTGCAATTAAAGCTTTACATTGCTCGGACCATTAGCATGAAACAGTGCGGATCACAAGCAGACAACAAGCGAGAGAGAATGCAGACGACGAAAATCCTAATCATTCTTACAGTAGAAGATAATTATCTGAGCTATAAAACGCTGAGAAGCTGAATAGTGAGCCAAACTGAAAGTTGATACAATCACAGTTCTGTTATATACATATACAGCATATAGCTGTGATGCTCTGAATCATCATACTATCTCTAATACATCGGTCCAAAACAGTTTATAAAGCTGTTTCAGTATGAATTATAACATTCCATAACATCATATTTTTCAGTTTTATGTTCAGTGTTGACTGGTTCAGTCAATATATGTTCAATATTTCACAATATAATAATAATAATAATTATAATATAAAATAAATGAATGCAACTTTAGCTGGAGTGAAATAGCCTTGCTCTGTCCAAAAGAGAAGAAATATGCCAAGGTTTCAATTTACAAACAACTAGTCCTTTATCTATAGATAAGTCAGCCTGCAATCCTGCTCTCTTACAGTTTGATGAACATCAGTAAAACACACACAGACGCATGCAGCCTCATAGATTCCGTGTTGGCAGTCTGAGTCTGAGTCTGACCATCTGTCTCACGCTGCACATTCAGCACCAATTAAAGAAACCCAAGCAGCACTAATTTAGAAAATAAGGGAAAAAAAGCAGTAAGACGTGTCAGAGAGTGTGTGTGTGTGTGCCTATGTGAGAGAGAGTGATGGAGTGAGGTGTTCTGATCACTGGGGAGAGCTGAGCTGCTTCCAGAAGATAAATGAGAGACAGGAGGGGAAGGGAGTCTTTATGCATGTTTTTAAATTGCATGGCGCAGTGCTATCCTGTGTGACTCAGCTAATGGATGATATGCGGCATGCTTTTAAAAACAGACAACACGTACGGCATGCTGATCAATGGGCTCCTTTCCTGTGGCCAATTAAAACCCCTACCTTTCTGGATAAGCCTCTTCAAACAATTTGTTCCAATTGTACTCAAATTCCCTGCAAAGTAAACCACACTCCAACTCGTTTGAGCACTTACACCACTCCCTGCTGAGCTTACCAGACTCCTTAAGGATGGAGCACCTCTGGTAGCTGGAGGATCGGAGGCTGGGAGCACGGACATTGTAGAGGCGTGCCTTGTCGATGCGAGTGTCAAAAACGCGGAGCAGGGGCTCCTTCTCCTCCCACTGAGACATGATCTTGTTGTCGATGAAGGTGGCGAACATCTGTGTCTCGATGAAGTGGGAGAGGAAGGGCAGGTAGGGCTCTGGCTGGTCGGACAGGAACGAGGCCTGGATCAACACGAGCACAAACGCAGAGATACAGAAATATATGTATTGTCAATTTTCAGATATCAGCCAGAGGTGCCACCTGTTCAGGCAAATTAAAGACAATATACAAAAGCTGCGATCCAATCAGTAATGCAAACTCCACACCTGTTATCAGTAAGCCTTCTATTTCTATTCTGTAAATATGTTCCTGTTCTTACAGGATATTTCAAATATCAAACATTGCTAACATTTATATAATGTAATATTGCAAAAGGTCTAACTAAGACATAACAACCTGTCCCAAATAAAAGCCTGTGCAGTGGATGGCATTTCCACAATTCATACAGGAAATGTACTGACCGTAGTATGCAAACACTGCCATTTGCAATCCCTACACTGCTCTGAATGCAGGTCCGTTAATCACACAGACACATAACATGTCAAACTCTATTTGTTTTCCAGTGTTACACACATAAAATCCAATTTCACCCTCATAGAATAATTCGGATGACGACGTCCCAGTTCTCTCTTTTCCATCTCTACAGCATGAGCACAAACCTCTCTTTGAAACATAGAAAAAAAAAACTAAGCATGTTTTATGCCCTCTGCATGTTTGTGCTGGAGTTAGTCACCTTGTCAAAGTTATGCATCTGCTCCCTGTTCGTGAGCCAGGATTCCAGGTCTGGGGCGCTCTGGATGACAAAGGCTTCGTAGTCTGCAAACATGGTGGTGAAGCGGCTGGCGAACACCTCCCTCAGCTGGATGTTCAATTTGGCACTCCTTAGCTCCTCCTGTTCAGCTGCTGTCCGGCCTCCTTGCCCCTCAGTGCCCTGAGCTTTGACTCCGGCCCTCAGGGCGTCCACACGGGCCACCGTCACCCCGGTGCGCTTGGTCAGTGCCTGCAGTCTCTCCAGGGTGGCATTTCCCTGCAGCAGCTCCAGCACTGCAAGTTCCTCCCCTGCCAGGTTGCCATTACGCCCATCGTCCTCTAGCTGCCGGAGAGCAACAGTCTTGCGCTCCCTGCCAGGGGTGGAGGGGGCGCTGCCCGGAATGCTACCAGGACTGGTGCGGGTCCGTGGTGGGGCCCCTGCCCTGGCAGACATGCCAAAGCTCAGCAGCACCTCGCTGAGCTCCTGGATAAACTCAGTCTTGTTGGGGAAGTGGGGAAAGTCCTCTGGAAGCTCGATGTAGTGCTTGTCAATGTCAACAAAACACAGGTTGGCCTGAGAAAGATATGTATATCACACCAATATAGTTCAGGAATAGACAATGATCCTTTATCAATGTAATCACTTAATATAACTGTGATGCACATTTCTGGTACCAGACAAATCAAATGTTTGAATCTCCTTCGGGTGCTACTGACAGCAGAAACAGGTGAAGGGTGATCACAGAGCACTGGGACATGTATCATCAGGAGGCGTTCTGAGTACAGATTAGGAGATGTGATGGGGGTTGGGAGAATGTAGGTCAGTGTGTGATTGATAATAGCACAATGTTGAAGATCAACCTAAATCTGAGATAATGGAGTTAGAATCACACCCTCATATGGGATTAAATCAAAAGCCCTGATAACACAAGAGCTCTAATCCACTCATAAACACAGACATGGGAATACACCTATATACATGTGCCAGAAAACATGGTAGTTGATAAGAATATAATAAAAACTTGGCAGTCTCTTCCATTGAAAAAGCTGCTGCTCAGTGGGGGGATTCCCACTGGAAAAAATGCACAAAAAGTTGTACCAACTGTACCATCAGAACAGCAAAATTTTCAAATCTAGTCATGGAAATGCATGTAACACATTACTATAAAAAAGGGAACATGAGGAATTCCGTATTCAGTTAGATACCATTGTACTGCCGTTTATTCAGATTACCTGAAGCACTTATTTGGAGGTAAAACTGAAAGTGAGCGCATTCAGAATATCAGTATTAATCCTCACACATTACACAAGAATACTGTGTGAGCACAACTACAGTAAGTCTGAGTAATAATCTTAACGTCCGCTGTCGTTTTCATACTCCTCTGATCGTCTGACTGCCCGTGTTTCTTGCCCTGTTGAAACTATTTTTTGTGATGTTGCTGTGTTCCCAGATCTCAGCGATTAACTGCAAACAAAGACTACTATGTTCAAAGTTCTGTGTTAGTTAATGCTCAGACGCATTCTACTCTATGATATCTGATATCTGATATCCTACAGAGAACACACATTGCATGTAGAAATTGAAAATCTTGTTGGATGCACAAGACTGCATTCTCAGTTCTGGTTATCTTCCCAAGAAAAAACTTTTTGTTTTCAGAAAGGTTTCCCTAGTTTGGATCTAAAGCCCACTGGGAATACTTATATACGTGTGTATATGCACAAGGAAAGGGTGGGATAGGGATGATAAAAGTGCCACATAAGCTTGTCTGCAATGCAAACATGACTGTTATCATTTGACATCAGGCAAAAAGAAGACCTGGATTGAAGTGCAGGGTTCAAAAAGGCAAACCTGGTCTAGCATTAATTCCCCAATTACATCTATATTTTCCTCCTCTCATCATCTCCTCTGTTTTGCTTCAAGACATTCTTTCATCATCAGCCCATTTCTAGGTCAGCCAACTTCAAAGGATCGTTCAGAAACACAGGGAGATTCACCATTCTAGGCAGGCGGGGTGTGTCTGTGTGTGTGTGTGTGTGTGGAGGGGGAAGCCTTCTTTGCTGGCCGAGATCATTAGCATCCATACGGAATTCGCTGGATTAATGAGCGCTGGGAGGCGGGGGATGTAAGCAAAGCCGGAAGCTGGTGAGCCTGGATGTTCCGCTTTGTTAGGGTCTTATCTTGCTTTACCACATGAATACACACATGCACAGTAACTGCAGCACTGCACAGGGCCCGGCACAGGGCTACACAGAGGTTTAAATCCAGCGCAGAGTCACCTCCTCGCAGTCGGACAAGTGTTGGGCCTGAACTAAAAAGGCAACAAGAATACAGAGACCAAAATCCACTTCAGACTCACTTTGCCTTGAGGTGAAAAGGTAGACGAACAATAGCTGTCCTATTGTGTGTGTGTGTGTGTGTGTGTGTGTGTGTGTGTAGACAAAAAGTCAGGAGGTTATTTAGAACAGAAAGGAATTCTTCACACACAAATTTCCTGTCTATCTGAATAGGAGCCTGGTAGTCTACCTGCGTGTGTGTGTTGTGTGAGGATATTACTCATCTGACTTGTAAATGTGGGTTCCCTTTATTGATTATATCTGAATGCAAAGCGACTCGCCTGTAACTAAGTAGTGTGATAATAGTTTGGTTTAGTTTTTTTTTCTGAGAGTGAAATGAGAAGCTGTAGTCAGGATGTGGTTTGCCTAGCATAGCACAAAGACTGGAAGCAGAAGGAAAAATCTAGCCTAGCTCTGTCTAAAGTTAGATCTCGTTTATTTCATTTGTACAAAAAAAATTCAACAACTTCTGGTGTCAGAGAATTTGGTGCTGGAACTAATTCCTGTCTAACTGATTCATTGAGTGAGTTTAAGGTGTTGGTATTTGGATTTTTCACCTTTGCACAGAGATGGGCTATCTGTTTCCTCCTGCTTCCAGATGTTATATTAATTATATCAATCTTTTCTTCAAAGTGAATAACCATTTTTTCCAAAAAGTCCAAACTATCCCTAACTAATGAGTCCTGAACTAAAGGTGGGGCTATCCTGTGTGGCATGACTAAGTTTAAAGCGAATGGCACAGACACACTGGGACTTAAACTAACATCGGTTTTAAGGGCTATCCAAAATAAAATAAAATATCTCAATCTACTGAATGGATTATTATTTTCATTGACTCGTCAATAGGTTGGCTTTACCTCCTGGGGAAGCTCCAGTTTGGAGCGGTCTGCACCCTCTTTGGACTGCAGGCCCATGAGGTAGGGAACAGGAGCATCCAGAAAGTGGAGGAGAGAGGCTGGCAGGATGGGAACATAGACGTGCTGCCACTGGAAGGGAAACAGCAGCGTGGTGATGCCCTCAGCCACTGTCATTAACCGCTGGAAGTCTGAAAGGAGCGGAAAGAAACACGATAACATGAGGGAAAAGATCCAAAGTGACAATCTACAAGCTCTCTTTTCTTCCTGTGGCTTCATCTTGGAGGATGGAGGAACACAAATCTGACAAAACATGCTCTCTAATTAAAGGTCATAAAGTTTAACTTGAACCCAACATTTCAGATACCTCTGAGACATCAATCTGATCTCATCAGAGTTAAAGGTCATGACTGCTTCATCACTTGTCATCATCTCATTTTGACAAAATAGGTGAGCAATGACACATTTTAACGGTAGTTTCTGCACAGTAATGAGCATGATAATTAAAGGTCAACATTGTAATCTCTTCTGTC
>JAVQJD010047520.1:0-39929 GCA_036023655.1 Nannoperca australis | reverse complement strand
GAATTTAAAATCCTTCTCCTCACATTCAAAGCGCTCAATGGTCAGGCACCATCATATCTCAAAGAGCTCATAGTACCTTATCACCCTACTAGAGCACTGCGCTCTCAGAATGCAGGTTCTTGTAGTTCCTAGAGTCTCTAAAAGTAGAATGGAAGCCAGAGCTTTCAGCTATCAAGCTCCTCTTATGTGGAACCAGCTTCCAGTTTGTTTACGGGAGGCAGACACCCTACTCATATTCAAGAGTAGGCTTAAGACTTTCCTCTTTGATAAAGCTTATAGTAGGTCTGACTCAGGTGAACCCTGAGGCACCCCTTAGTTATGCTGCTATAGGCCTAGGCTGCCGGGAGACGTTCTAGGATGCACTAAGCTCCCTCTCTCTCCTCTCCATTTGTACACACTCATATCCCATTAATGCTTGTCACTAATTCACCTTCTTCCCCTAGCTGTGTGCTTCTCTCGTCCCCCCCTCTCCCTCTGAGGATTTCTGCAGGTGTTTCTGCCTCCGGCGCTGTAGTGTCTGGATCTGTGGTTGCTCCTGCTGCCCGTGTTCCTGCTCAACCGCCAATGTTGCTATTACTGTTATACTGCACTACTGTATGTTCACCTTCCTCCTGCTCTCTCCCCCCACCCCCTTTTCAACCCAGACGGTCAGGGCAGATGACCGCCCACCTAGAGCCTGGTTCTGCTCGAGGTTTCTACCTGTTAAAAGGGAGTTTTTCCTTGCCATTGTCTCCCAGTGCTGCTCATGGTGGGAACGTTGGGTCTTTGTGTGGGAGTTGGTCTCGACCTGCTCCATGCGATAGTGTGCCCTGAGATAACTTTGTTATGCTATGGCGCTATATAAATAAGATTTTATTTGATTTTATTTGATTAAAATGGCTGCCGCCTGACGAACAAAACCCTGGTGGTTCCTGATTGTAGGCTTACCGGTGGTTAACTAGCAGCTAAAAAGACACATAAGACACATTTAGACACATTTAACAACACACATTTAACAACATAAGACACATTTGGAGTTACTCGCTAGCCATCTCCCTCACCTCACTGGTAACTCACTCCTGGCAAGACTGCAAACCACCAAAATGTATGTCGGCTACATGTTACTCTGTAATGTCTTTCTGCACAACACTGACTGTAGACATCCTTTGGAAAGCAGTAGACGGCTAATGACTTCACATGTCATTATATAACGTTGATATTAGGATGGTGTTAGCAAACAGTTGCTTATTTACACATCCAGTAAATACAGAGCAACATTAGCATTTATTTATCATTTTTGTGGCTACTTAGCTTTAATTTCTGTCATGGCGACCCCCAACTCGTGAGACAAATATCTGGCTCTTCAGCTGCTAAATGCTCCACTGTATTCACTATCCAGTCACTAACTGTGTCTGCCATTGTTTGGTGCTGGGCAGTTTTATTCACTTTATCAGAGCTTTTTCATTGAGAACAGCTGCCTCTGCTGCTGAAAATGAGGCTCATGAGAGCGATGGGACTGAACCAAAACAATAAAATCGAGGACTGCAAAACTAAAACAATGCCTTCAGTACACTCCATAGTACTGAAGGGAACAGCAGTGGGGTGATCATTCTCTGAGTTCATCATTACAAGTGACACCTTTTACATCACTTACTAGTACATTTTTGATTCATTAGAAAACAAACTGTAGTTTGTGATATAGGTTACGAGCTAATTACTGCCTGCTGTTTAGGCCACAGCTCGTGATTGCTTAGTTCAGGAATTGAATTGTGATGTTTGAGTATTTACCCATATGCACAAATCCATTTTCTACAAGCACTGCAGAGAAAGGCATCTGTTTTGTAACCATTCATCTCAGAAGACAATAACTATTGAAGATGCTATTGTTCTTTAAATGCAGCTTCATCTATATTAATGGTTTCTAAAAAATTAAATAAAATTTTTAGTGGCTGGCTGTTGTATATTTCCATTTCTTATTCAAATGTTCCATTATTCTGATAATGATTGCATCAAACAGCAGGGTTGTGTTTAGAGGCAAATGCACACAGATGATTGAAAGGCTTTTTCTGTGAGTAGTTAGAATCAGTGAGGGGTGCTGAGAGGTCTTTTGTCAAACGGTCAGACAGTCAGAGGCTTAATGACCTATGTAGACTATTAAAAAGGCAAACTGGGTGCTAAGTGCTTAGCATCTCCATTTATTTGTCATTTCTCGAAACCATTCCCCGAACAAGCACATAAAAATGAGACCCACTGAGCTTGGTGACATCGCAGCTGGCCTCAGCATACATGTGTCATGGTGATGTGTATGTGGTTGGATGCAAAGGTGATGGAAGGTAAAACAAGAGGTTACCTGGAGTTCAGGTGCATAAGAAGAGACTTCATGACATATCCCCAGCGCAATAGGAGACAAATGGCTTGATGAGTAACAATTACATCTAGAGAGCAACTAACTACCACTGGGTTTACTAGATGTGAGTAAATCATGATCACTTTCCTTTTTCAATTACAGCTGCAGGGGTTTTATTGAAACAGGCCTGTTGTGTGAATGTGAATAGTGAATCAATAGTGTTTGCCTTAATAGTTTGCACAGAATTATGATTGGTCCAGCTAAGATGAAGCATAAATGGTCACTGAATGTACATCTTCATCAGGTGTTCAATAAGTGAATCAAGGTCAGTCAAAGTTACACCATTGACTATCTGACTAAATTCAGTTGACATTGTGCCCATGTCAGCCAATTTCTTATTGGGGAAGGGGGTTATTCAGTTTTTTTTGTTTTTGTCCCTTACCAGTGGGGAGTGACAGATCCATCCCACTGACATCATTCAACATTTATAAATGTGTCCTTATATGTCAGCTTACAACAACTTTCAGTTTGCGTCAGTTTTTCTGTGGATATTTTTCAAGAATGTAGCTAGCTAGGTAGCTAACTAGCTAAAATACACACACTTCTGAAATCCCCCCGGCTTTCATTAGTGATATCTTCCTCTGGTATCTCATTTTCAGCTTGTGCACATTTTACACATTTTAAGAGTACAATGAGTCTAAGTTCCTGTAAATCCCCAAAATCCGAAGCAACCAACTGTAAGAATTCCATAGTACTGATGTAATGTTTAGACTGTTTGCATTTGATAACACTGCAAAGATCAACAAGAGACAGATGGGGAGAATGAGATGAAACAATTCATCGAAAGATTTGAAGTTAAGTTTTGAGTTTTGACAGTTCTAACTAGCTTTGCAAAGATTGTATACACTCCAGTGTATTTCTTTAAACAGTGCTGCCATAGTGATTGAAATACAAATCCTTTGGAAACCCTTGGATGAATGGATCCATAGAGAGCTGCTCTGTGAGCAGCATTGCAATTATACAATAATTGTATTCCCCTCTTATGGGAATTAACCTGCAGACACTAAGTCACTGCCCTCGCCTACAGACGTTTCCCCTCAGAAACATCAATTTTCCCATTTTCTAATCCTCAAATTGCTACTCATGTCAGCTCTGAAGTTCCAGGTACAAACTTGCTTGGTTTAGCAAAGCCAGCCCTTTGGCAAGTTGTTATGCTGCGATGTATGCACAGACATTATTCCCTGGAGTTTAGAGGGCATGCATTTGGTTTTGGCATTGAAGTTTGGAAAGCAGTGGACTGGGTGTGTGCACAGCGGTGCCTGAATTATCAGCAAAGCACGCTTTTGACCAGGGGGTCATCAGTTTGAATCCTGTGAGAATTTTGGGCAGTGAATTAGACACACTCCTCACCTTTTTTCAACAACTGCTGTCACAGTGCTTTAGACCAAAGCAAGAAACCGTGGCAGCAGTGGGGTAGCAACAGGCCTGTATCTGTGTGAGTGAGAGCAGGATGTTACAGGAAAAGAGCAGTTGTGCTTAGTAAACCCTCCCTTGGTAAATAAAGGTTGAAAGGAATATACTTTCATTACCCTGGGTTCTGCACTGCAGCTCCTCTTCTCTACACAACTGGGCCAAAAGGTCATGAAGGCTTGGTGGGGTGGCAACTCGCTTAAAAAATCAATCTGTATCTGGAAGCAAAGCTAGAGAGCAGAGACATTTATCCTTAAACTGTCACAATTAAAATGTTATTTTACTTGTCTCCTTGTCTGGTGCTTGGGATTAATCATTCAATTTGCCACAGCTGAAAATCTCAAAATCTCATCAGACCTTTAAAGGATTTACTCTGATTTGCTTGCATTGCTTGTAGCTTCTTAATAGGTTGTTCAGGGGTTATGTTTTCTATGTAAATTATATGATTTGGATTCTGCACAGCTGTTATATTTAGTTGGATATTAGCTAGTGGCTGCAATGCTCTAAGTTATTAAGAGTCAGGGAACCTAATGCAGTGAGCATTGAGAGGTCTATATTACTTGGGTTTTCATGATTTAAGATAAGACTAAAGTAATGGGACAAGGGGAGGAAGATGTGTGAAGACAATCTCACTCACTCTGTGTTTGAATTTAGCCGTTATCTAAGTTACAACCTCAGCTTTCCCGAGATTCCAGCGCAGATATGTAATGTAATAGATCAATTTAGAAATCATTAGTTGAAAACATTATTGACCTCTTCCAAGCTGTTCATTGCAAATTTGAGTGTTTCTGTCTTGGAGCCAGGGAGCTACAAAGTGGGTTGTGATCAGCTATTAATCCTTTCAGCCATGTTCATTGCAAAACTTGCATCTTTGATCATTGTTAATGGCAGTGTCTGGATCTGGTATGGCAAAGCTGTCTTTCAATCTGGTTCGCCACAGATCAAACTGTAATTTTCTCCAAACATCCAGCTGTCCAGCTCACAGATGTGACTACAAAGCAGCCTGGAGCTGCCATCCACAGCTGTGGAGAGAGGTTTAAAAAAGACGTGGTTCATCTGTCAACGCCTGGTTTCCGGCCAAAAAGGGAGGTTAGGCCCATCTCCCAGTGTTTGTGAGAAACATCTGACAGCCTTTTTATTTTATGTTTGTGTGCTAACCTATCAGTCCATCCATTTAACAACAATTAACTCTTAAATTGATTCTTTTGATGAAGGAAATTAATGCAACCTACATTACTGAAGGTGTGGGCCTTGATTGCAATTTGAAGAGAGAGACAGACAGACTTGCAGCCTATACATTGTTGTAACTTGTTGTATGGACCTATCAAACAAACACATGATATATTTGTGCATATAAGATTCCTGCTCTTATTGAAGTCTTTAGCAGCTGTTTTGGTTCTCTGTTTTAAACC
Organism: Nannoperca australis; assembly: GCA_036023655.1. Classification (NCBI taxonomy): domain Eukaryota; kingdom Metazoa; phylum Chordata; class Actinopteri; order Centrarchiformes; family Percichthyidae; genus Nannoperca; species Nannoperca australis. Next base: position 34,721 of record JAVQJD010047520.1, on the reverse strand, counting down.
CTTCTTGTTTTCTTAGTTACGTTTAGAGTGGTTTTGCACTGTATCTCCTAGAGATAATTTGATAGTTATTATCAGTGGTATTGTGATGTCTTTGTCCCTGAAATGTTCTATCAGTGTCATGTTTTTTTTTTCTGTGGTAGCTTTCACTCTATCCCCACCTATCCACATTTTATTTTTTTAGTTCAAAACAAATCACAAATTCTTCCTCATACATTAGGCAATTGAGAGAGACTTTTACTTTAAATAAGAAATACTACATTTGATTTGCTTGGAATTGTTGGTGCACTTTATTTTACAAATGAAAAGGTGAAATACCCAAGTAGAAATGCATTCATTCTTGATTTTATTGTTGATTTTGGTGCTGATATTATGTCTAAATCCAGGCTCAGGGGCTCAGACAGAGAATACCAGAGGGTCAACACAAATAGACGGCTGTAGTGAAAAGTCTGACACTCAATCTTCCTTTTTCTGGATGCCAAACACAAGTGTAGGTACTAATTAGAGGCAGACAGAAATCATTCAGGGACGTTTGTACCATTGTAACCTGAGTAGAGGCCGTTGTGTGGTGACAAGTTTCAGTCGCTTTGCTAGACGGGCCAAAGCCTGAGGGGTGGAAAGACTTCAGTTTAGCTTTGGTGTGTCTGCTTTTCACACAACACACATGTGCTTGCACACTACTGTGCATTTCCTATCATTAACAGCCTGCAGCTGTGGCTTTATAAAATCTTATCACAATTTGTAATCATTTCTCAGATAACACTTTGTGCATTGCATTAAGGGTACATTTCATAGCAGTTATGGAAATGAAATCCTTCATGGGCTTGAGGGCTTCTTATGTTATTCAACTCTGGCTATTTTTATTAAGAACAACTTACTTGTTGGTTTGTGCTTTGATTGTTTTCTAGCAACTGTGTGCTAAAGTTAAGGCTTGTTAAGTTTGGTTCTTGGCAGATTTTCACCCATAAGTATCAAGATTTTATTTTTTATTAGGTGGGGTCAGTTTAAACTGATTTTTCACCTGGGTTTAAAGTTTCTACACATCCAAAAGATGGTTTGTTTCCTGTTGCAGGAAAACAAGAACATTGTTCCACCATATGGTATTTTGATAAAGGTTACAATATGTTGTAATCCTCATTGTTTGTTGCTTTAGCAGTTTATACAAAAGCAATTTTTGTATTTTATCATTTTTGATAGCAGAAATATTATACTGTACAAGGCATGTGCTGATGAACATACTTTTTGTTTGTTTGTTAGTTTTCAAAAATGTTCCTGGATACTATAAATTAATATGTGTTTGAGATCGATGTATTCTTTGAGAATTATCCTCATTACTAATCTGTTTAAGGCAAATATAAATGTATACCCACTATAGACTTTCTGTGGGGAAGCTGTAGCTAGAATATGAACATATATATACACATGCATGTGCACACGCAGACATACGCACACAAACTAGTGGTATCAGGTTGGGTCATCTGATATGATCTGCAGATGTTTTGCTTTGCTTCTGCAGCAGGTGTCAACCTCTTGGTTGGAGAGAGACCACCCTTCAGTCAGGCGACCTCTGAGTGTAGCACCCCTGCTGGAAATGATCTGCCCTGCTAAGTGTTCCTGGGCTGGTCATTAGCACCCTGCCTCCTTCAGGGTTACTGGACTGGCCAGCTCCCTGTAGAGAGAGGGGGGTGGAAATGGAGCATGGCATAGCAGGAATCAATAAAGTATCACATTGTGTTACAACAAAACAAAACCGAGGGGTTCAGTCCTTTCAGTGCTGGGACTGATTACATTTCTTGTGATCTTCAAACCCTTCACTTAAAGGGCTTTTACGGGTCATAATTGTCCACCTGTTGATGACAGAACTAGAAGTTTAAGGGGTTTAAAAGGTGAAGTAGACAGGATACCCCCTTTTGTTGGTGTGAAAGCTTGTCTGAGAGCACTTCTACTATTTCTACTACGATTTCTGGCATGATCTTATGTCCTCCGTTGGCTACTGATGTAACATTTTTGTTATGGGTCCCATCACACATACACAGACTGCCCCCCTCCATCACACAAACCTTTTTTTCTCTCTTTTAAGGTGACCTAAGGCTGTTTTGTATTGCCCAACCCTTCTAGTATTCTAGTATATAATCCTAGTACTCAATCTGCAACATGTGAATTCATTTAAAAACCACAAGTAAAATGTATTGAATGGATAGTATGTATACTGTGACTACATTTTGTGTTGTGGAGCCTCTGTGGTTTTGTTGCAGTTGTTTGTGATTGGACATTTAGTATTGGTGAGCCCCCTAGAGGTTTGGGGCCCAATTGCATTTGCACACTCTGCATGTCTAATAGCTTTGTTATTGTGGCTTTCATGGCTCATTAGGCAAACACCAGAATAATACAAAAATAGATATGATTCAAAATTACCTAAATAAAAGTATGCCGAGTATAGTTAATGGATTTTTACCTGCCAAAAATGAAACAGTGACTTGGCTGATGACAGTCACTTGTGACTGTTGATTATATATCATCATTAGCCTCATCATTTATTTCATTAGTGGTAAATAAAGAGTGTTTTTTCCTGTGTGACTAACAGTAAGTGAGTGAGGTAGATTTATGTAGTTTTGCTCAAAGGCACTTCAGCAGACCAGAGAGCATTTGCAGTTGTTGACGGACACAGCTATCAATATTATCTGTGAAATGTTTGGCATGAGATGGTCTCTAATCACTCGACCAGTCATGTGTGGAGATAAGATAGATTATGCAGCTTTGCTCTTGCTGTCAATCAAACTGTATTGGATTAACAAAAAACTCTTCAAGTATAGAAAGAATTGTATTTATACTAACTATTCGAAAACACAATGTACACACACATTGCATACAAATGTATACAATGTCAAACACAGTACATGCATATGATAAAGATAGTGGTAAAGGCAGCTCACACTGGGTCACATTAAAAACCTGCACTGAAGTAATTATCCTTTACATGGACTGTATTGTGATTTGTAATATACATGCATTCAACAATCATTAGGTTGTTGAGACAAGTGTCTGTTTATCTCAGCAGCTCCTGCTATCTTCCTGCCCTTATTTCAGCATCCTCTGCAGGGATTTAGGGCGTCATACTTGTCAAATCTGTCAAACCTGCTTCCTTTTCTGCCCAACACACAGGAGGATGTGCCTGGCAGATCAAATTGCCACAGAAGGGTCCCACATAGTCAAATTTATTTTTTAATGGCATGAAAGATTCCCATGGCGTGTTTCAGCCCCTTCTTTGCCCGACTGACTATAAACCCAAAAGCAATAAATATCTTAAGCAGGGTCGGGAATTTACTGCACCTGTAGTAACCACTGCACCGTCTTAATAAGCAACAGATGTTGGAGTGATTGCATCGAGCCTGAAACGCATGCACTGAAAAAAGGGATTTCTTTGTTAGGTACGGTTTTATCAGCTGACCAACGCTGCTTCAACTCTTTTGCTCAGGGCCCCACATTCATTTTGATCAGCAGGTAACAGAGCTGAAATTTAAAAATAATTGGGATTTAGTGTCACAGTGAATCGGCTGTCGGTTAGCGGACAGGAAATAACTTATCTTTATTGGTCCATAATGTGTGAAAACTACAGTTTAGCCAATTTACAAAGCAAATACAGGCCCCATGACTGTAATCCATTCGGATTTGATTTGGTCCTAATGGTATGAGAATTTTAACACATATTTTGTCTTTTTACTTTTAGTCAGGACCAATTGAAATTGTAAATAATGGCTGTTCTCCTTTAAAAGTATTGTGTCTGACTTCATATTTGGGGCAGGCAGAAATATTTTTTGCTTTCTTAGGGCTGGAAAATGGTGTGGCCTAAATGTTTCTAGTCTTCCAGAAGAAAGGCAAAGTTATGTCTACTATATCATGCAGAATGACCACCAGATAAACTCCAAAGCTAAGTGCCGGTGTAGTGAGACACTGTAACAATATCTTGTGAAGAAAGATGAATTTAGTGATCCTAACAGAAGCCAAAATGAATGGTTTTCACTCCTCCCACTCCTTTTTTATGAAAAACATGCAGCAGTCTGGACAAAAGGGGCTGCTCTCATTAGTCAATCATTGCTTGAAGGCATCTAACATTTAATAATGCATCTGGGTACGCATGCATGTATGTCTGTGTGTTTGGGTGTATATGTGTGTATGGGATTTGTGTGTGTGTGTGTGTGTGTGTGTGTGTGTGTGTGTGTGTGTGTATGGGTGTGTGTGGTGGGGGTTGGTTGTGTGTACATTTGCTAATGCTACAGTATTGTATCATCATTGTGCAGTCTTGTGTGCATATTTATATTTATATTACTTTGTGAATGGTATTATAAGTGTTGTTACTTTCCTCACTAGTAGAAATATTAATAATAGATGCTCTATGTGCACTAATGTAACAGTGTGCATATGTCCATGGCTCTCTGCATGTACGCTCCAGTTTTGTTTTGGCAGGGGAAAGGTTAATGTTTAACAGCATGAATGGTTCACCCACTAACGTGTGAACAAAGCACAATGGCTGCACTGTATAGACCCCTATTTATTCAGAGTCACTTCCTCCCTTAATAGTCGGCTCTACTTTCCTCACAGAGGAAAAAAGTAGGTCAAGGAAAAGTCATGTTTGAGGTAATTCACTCTAGGGGACTGCTTCTCTGATCATTAGATGACATTGGTTAACCCCAAGAGTGAGGTCATTTTCAAGTTAAAGTTACACCCAGAATCTGGCCCGACTGGTAGCGTGTCTATGCATCTTACAGTACACGGAGGGTAAATCGGAGAGGGAGGATATCATTAGGAATGTTGAAAAGAGAGAAACATGAAAAGACAGTATTGTTTATAAATTAAAAAAAAGAAAAGCTTCAGGAAAAAAGGAAAGAGGTTGGTTTGTGACCTTGTGGATGTTGCTTTAATCAAATATTGGTTTTCTGCTGATGTACTCTGAAGGAGCACACTCTCAAGGAGTTTCTGCTTTGATGCAAGTGAACAAAAGATTTCAACCAAGATCCACAGCGAAGGATCACTTGGATGGTTCATTCTTGATCTTCATGCACAAAGACCTGAACCAAAGAGGAACGCAGACACATTGTTCCTCCATCTACTGCAATTACTTGTGTTGAGTGTGTAAGGATTAAGCAGGATATTTGCAGACTTTTTGGATTATGATTTCATCCATGCAGATTTTTGGAATACCTTTTCTTCAGGACCTAATGCTTACATTTCTTCTTTACATTACATGTAAATTACATGTACATTACATTCTTCTTACATACGTCTTTTTTCTTCTTCTTTTCCCGTTTCTCTGCAACAGCAAGCTCAGATTTTCCTTTCACATTCTCCCCCTAATTACTGTCTTAATAAAGAAACATTCCAGTCATCATTAAACAGATTTTCCCAAGGAATTATGTACAGACAGTCTTAAAAATCATCAACCATCTACTTATAATTGTGCAAGTAGATTTATGTATTTATTCATTGCCACTTCGATATGTACACATATCACACATGCGATACAGTACATCAGGACTCATATATTAAAGAATCACATTTTTAGTCACATTATTCATTATGTACTTTATGAGCCTGTGTGTTGGAGCCCACAGTAATGGGAATGTAATTAAAAACATGTCATTGTGATGGAGGGGCCAAGCTTTAATAGCATGAAAGCTAGCGGCCTGTTTCCCCCTGAGCCAGCAAATGGATATAAAAACAGTCAATCAAACCTAGTCTGTTGCCACTACTTCCACCAAAGATTGAAAGAGCAATCAGCCATTTTCTTTCAGTAGTTACTGCAAAGATATCAAAGAAATACTGACTACAGGTAGATTTGTTAGGCAGATATCTTTAAATGTGATCATGCGGTTTTTAATACCGTGAAGAAGGTGTAGTCCTGAACCACAAAATACGTCTTCAAGGGGCTTTTTTTAATCCAATTCTAGATAAAATGTCTATTTTCTGTCTGCAAGGAGTGTATTGTTAGTAAATAGTATTATTTTGCAAAATGTTTGATTTGCCCAAAGAAGGTGGCCCTTATTTAGTAAGATAGTTTGTACTTGAGGCCAAACTCTTCACACAGTTATGAAAGAGCCTGTTCATTGAGAAGTCATGCCTGGGCTGTGTTTTTCTTAGCTTCTGGCACACTGTTATTCAATCTGTTCCCACCTGGCTCACCACCAAAGCCAAATGAAAACTATAAAGCAATATCTGCAATCTGAAGTAATTGTTTAGGGGTTTTTTAAGTGTCGTTGTTTTATCTACTACTCTATTTGATAGACAGCATCAGTTGCTGGTGCCAGGTCCTGTGTCCGGATGTCATCAAGTTACATCTTGATAAAAATGCAGTTTTTTTATTGGATCGTTTATTGGATGCCTTTCTTTCAACAAGAAAAAACAAAACACAAAATCAAAAGGTCATCTAAGGAGAACATTTACTGATGCCATACAAATTTTGGGTAGACCTATAGATACATTTTATATTATAAAATTATTATTGTATTCTGAAAAGCATATCTGACCAAATAGATAATAATTGACTCCTTTGAAAAGTGATGTGCATTCTTGCAATTTAGTTTTTAATAAACCCCTCTACTGAACAGTGATTGTCCAGTCATAGCTTAGCAACTGTAACTAGGCACAGCAGGCCTGTCAAGCTTTGGATTTCTCCACATGTTGAAGTGGTGTGCACGGATCTGTAGAAAGGGCCATATTTATAATTTACAGAGTTTTAAGAGTTGTCTTTTTAAAATTGCTTTTCCAAAACCCCAAAACACGGCTCTAGCAGCTCTGTCGTGTTCCTTACTGAAGTTGAGGAGCCTAGCCAGTGGTTACGTTATGTAACACACTGGTTAGTCCTCATTCTAAAAGCCTCTTATCCTCTAACATTAAAAATTAAAGCATAAACTGTCTTGCTTGGCCAAATATGTAAGTTACCGAACAAGGTCAGGTTAAAATGAAACATGAGTCTGATCTTTCTTTTTTCCTCATGATACCTTTAACACAAGGACTAGCTCCACACTACAATAGAAAAATACTCTTTCTTTATTTCCCTCTCTTCTATATCCATTATCAGCTGGTGAGGAAAGGACGCTTTAGACTCAGTAATTTACCAAGATATTATATATGTAGTCATCAGGTGCATATTTAAAACCGTTTTTAAAGGACGAGTAGGCCCAGAGATGGTGTTTTCAACTAACCTGTAAATATAAAATTTAGCTCAAATCTGCAAGCGATAGCCTACTTTTGTCTACCCCTGTCTGAAGTTTGTTTCAAGAGTTACTAAGAATTTTAAGTGGTAAATCTGCTGTCACTGTTACTGTAAACCACATATGTTTGATGTGAGGATGGAAAGCTTGACGTGTAGCAACAGGGTGGTGAACTGTCAATTCTCTAAATTGTTATTGGCTTTAAATGATCAGACAAAGTGAAAAACAGACAGTACTCTGCTGAAGTTGGTTTTACTCATTTATTTTGAGTGACCACTCCTTCAGACAGACTTGTTGTCCTTGGAACCACCCTGAGAAACTCAGAGTTGCTTTGGAACTATTTGACATTAAACAGGGTGAGCACATGGCACAAAATGAACCTGTCTGTATTTTTGTTTCTATTGAAAGCAAATAACCTCAGAATGAATCACGCTGCTGCGTATGAATCACATCTTTAAATCAAATTTATAGCAAAATAAAGACTAATCAAGCTCAAAATATGTTTCAGATATAAATGTGTCTACACAAGTTGCTGGGGAAATGGTTACTCATCCGTTTAATGCACTGACAAGCTTCCAGCAGCACACTCCTTCTCCTGAGCACATTAAACCCCTGCTGGTTCCGCTGATGGCTAGACGTATTGGATTGGTTTATAAATACTGAATGATCATCAGTGATACTAAAATAAAAACTGATTAAACAAACTGAGGAATGGCTGGGGATGGGATAACTGTATCAGTGTAATCTCAGAGAAACAAACTTCTCAACATTTCAATAATAATCTTTATTTAAAGAGCACTTAACAAGGGCAGCAAAATAAGACATTCAAGAAAGCAGATATAAGGCAGATGTAAGAAATATTGAAGTCACGACAGTTCACAGAAAATTTTAAACGTACGTTTTCTCCAATAAAATTATGTTTTAAGGAGGGATTTAAAGGAGATCACTGACTCAATTGACCCGATTTCATCAGGCAGATTGCTCCAGAGCCTCGGGGCCCCTGACTGCCCCCTTTAGTTTTCTGTTTTCTGTCCTGCACTTACTGTGAATTTGATTGTTTTAATTTCTTACTCATGACGAAGACTAGCTCTCTAAGCTAGGCTAACCGTGGTATTGAAAATAGTATTTGTGTTGTATTTATGTATATATTATGTACCAACATTTTGACCTTGTTAATTGAAAAGAGCCCTGTAATCAGCATGACCTCAGGGTGTTGTCAATTCAATGGTTGTGAGGCTCAGGTGGAAGCATCCTGGCAATGTTTCTCCTGAAGCTGACGGGGCTGGATGGAGCCCTGGGGGACTGAGTGACAAGCTTCCTCACTATGATTAAACCCTGTAGCCACTGGTCCCAGTGGGCCTTAATGGCCTTATGAGAGGAGCTTGGTGAAACCCATTAGGCAGTGTTCCCTTTGAAGTACTCTACATTGAGCTGATATTTTAGATTTGTGGAGTTAGGATGACACACAGTTAACATAAGACCATATACATAGAAATAATAGTTTTATTCTGGAAGAATAATTCTGGTGTTCATATTTCCCACGATCTCAGCTCAGTAAGTCAGCTGATGTTTGGGCATTCTTGCTATTTAGCTTCCCCTGTTTGATTTGTTGCTGTCCTTTTCCACCCCTCTTTAAGCTGTCATTTCAGTCTTGCTTTTTCTCACCTCATATACACGCCTCAACCTCTTGTGTTTATCAGAGCAAAGCCCTGAGTGTGACTCAGCTGCAGGTCAAGGCTTCTTTTCATAAGACCTCGTGTTTGCCTCCTCAATCAATAATATTGAAATATCAGTACTGACAAATATCCTTAATTTGTCTTAAATTATTATTTATGAAGATATAGACATGTTTCATTTTTTTATGTGTGTGTGTATATTTTCTTGCATGTGTTTGTGTATACAAGTACAAGTAAGTTGCTTGTAAAGGTCAATTAAGTAAGGTTCAAGACAAAACCCAATGGAACGACAAAGGTTGCCAATTATTGAATAATTTGCCTGTATAATCATTTGTTTATTGTTTTATTGTTATAATGATTTGTTTAACAGTTAGGTATGTAACATGTTTGAGTAGGCGCAATATATGTCAGGGCTTCCCAGACAAGATTGTCTAAGGTGGAACAAACCTTTAAGAGAGTGTCAATCTGGTGTTCTTTCTTTAAAGTCTCACCTTTTATATTGGACACTTGATCAATATTTCATATTGCACAGTAACTCTTTTCAAGGTGCTTGACATGTTTATTTTTCAAATTATAAGCTTAGTGTCTCCTCCAAACCAAGCCTTCGTCCATGAAATAATGCATATGGGATCCCCGATGGCTAACTGAATCTGAACTATTCAAACGATTATATATATAAATGCAAAGCACAACACACCAAACATTCTGTATTCTGTTTTAGGAGTGCAAGATTCCCATCAGGAGAAGATCATAACAGTGTCTGGAGAGGGAATGCTCCACAGCCCAGACTTCCCACACACTTATCCCAGGAATACCATGTTGGTCTGGAGACTAGTGGTGACCAGTAACATGAGGATCCAGCTCACCTTTGATGAGAGGTTTGGTCTGGAGGACCCTGAAGATGGCATATGCAAGTAAGAACATACAGTTGTAAAATTCATAGTAGCATCTCAGTATAAATACAAGCAGAATAAAATACTATATATTTTTTGCCTCATAAAGGAAGAACACACTCAGTTTTGGAGGAAAATTACCTGCTGGTCAAAGCATTATTCACATTATTTCTTTGTAAGACATTCCTCTCCTTTCTTCCTTTCCTCCAATAGGTTGGATTTCAGGGTCAGTGTAATGTGTGCTAAAGAGTGAGCATGCACCAAAAATATTGTGACACATGGATCATTATCCTGTCAGAGTCCTTCTCACAGGTTTGACGGCCAAACAAACTAAGTGAATTCTTTAAATGGTTTATAAAGTGAATTTTGAAAGATTAGATAAAGTATCTTTTGTTGTCTGAAAATGTGATCCTTTTCCCTCTATGAGAAGGAAACCTCCTTTAACAGTTAGATGTAGCAGTTCACAGTTTCCTCTGCTTGCTTGGCCAGCTCTCGTCAAATGGGGTCTTCCCCAACTGGCATACCAGATATGTGTGCTGAGGTAAAGATGTGTCCTGCCTGTTTTATAGATTTAGAGCCAGAATGTGCCATTTGTGAAATTGCCTTTGGTCTACCGTGGCATATTGAAAACCCAGCTATGGAGTGATTTGTTTCATGACACCATGATGATGTGGTTCAGACCGGAATATTTTACTTGATGTAATCGATATTTTTGCTGCTTATCTTATTGTTCAAATCACATACAGTATACGTACAGTACAAGCTCTGCTTTATTGAGGAGCCCACTTTCAATTACTGCCTGGGTTTGCCTGTTGCCATTACATTTAAAGAAATTTAAACCCCAATGATCGATTTACCCTCTGTGCAGTATGCTCAGTGTCCTTTTGTCAATATATCACAACTGACTGGTTAGTATGAATGAAGCAAATCAGTAGATGGTGGAGAAAAGCTGGGGGAGGGTGACCTTGCTTGTCATTCCTGGAGAGCCCTCTAATGGATGACAAGCTGAATGACAGTTGAATGACAAGGTTTAGATGTTGAACAACATGTTGTATCTTTTGAGAATTGAACTGTACATGTCAGGAAATTTGAAAATGTGGCAATGAATCAATACGCTTCTGATCCAGTGATTGTGATTGTGCAAAAGGGTCATGCAGGTTTGCAGCTGATTTAATTGTCTAATGGGCTCCCATATAAGATGCATGCCTCTGTTTCACGTTGCACTTACTGCATCCTGTCTTTGGCTGCTGCTTATCAGAAAAAAATGAAGAAACATTATGTGAGTGCAGGTAATTCGAGTTGCCCAGTACACCTGTGTGAACAAATTAGGTTAGTGTTGCTGTTGAAACCCGGTGAGGGAAAGTTCCACTGAGGGGCAGGGTGAAGATTGACAACTTTTGTGTCGTCCTGTCTTTACAAGACTGCACTAGTCAGCGTCCTCAGGGAGACGGGAGAGAGACAATAACAACATCCTTTTCCACGGTCATGCAAGTCATTGCCACGTCTACCGCTCTACCGCCCCCTCACTGAGGCCCAACAGGTTTTGATTTTGATCGGATCCCAAGACATACACTCTTGGCAGGGTGGGCAGACAGTTGAATGCAGCATGCAATCACAAGCAGAAACAGACACACATTCACAAGTCTATCTACTTGTCTTTTCTCTCACCCTCTGCTTCTTTTTTTCTCAAACACACACACACACACACACACACACACACACACATACTCTCTCTCTGCCACACATACACACACTCACGTTAACACATCTCTGGCCTAGTCTTGCATATCTACTTTATCTTGCATGTGTGTTTGCAAATGTATTCGCAAAATCTGCCCTTAGACCTTCATTCCAGTGGTGTTTCATATTCATAAACAATGTTACTGATACGCTGCCCTTACCCTGGTGTCACTGCATGATGTGATGCAAATAAACACGACTGTAATCTCCTGTCCAGTGATTCACAGCAATGGCAAGGGATAAAACAAACAACAGTGGGAGATATGTTTGGCTCCGGTAGCGAGCCTGAAGCGAGGAGTCTTTGCTAACATGAGAGGGTGGCTGAGTAGTAGAGATGCTCATCTGCTATTCTGTTTGTCTGTGGCACGATGAAAAGCATTCCTACCAAATCCACTGGAGGAGAGGCATATTGGAGAGGGATTGGTCTTGCTGCTGGTTGGCATGGCAGCAGAGTCGTGCTTGACGGCTCACAGACAGCCAGGACTGTTCTCAGCAAGGCATTTATGCTCTTGGCCTTTAGTCTGAAAGGAGAGGACTAGAAAAACAGTGTTTGTGTTGCTTATCTGCATCATTTTAGTGGTAGATATTTTATTTATTAATTATGTACAAGAAAAAAAACCTACGCAGGGGAATGCTTTGCGAATATTAAATACAGTTTCCTTGCAATGTGCAGGAAGGTAATGTTATCTGCTCGTACTGTATATAAGATTCCTTTCTTGGTCCCATCCTGCTCTCTGTGACTGTACGTACAGTTTGGTATGTATGTCAGTGCATTTGTAAATCGGAGAAACCGCTGTTCAACATGGTGATTCTGAACACATGGCGATATGTAATGATCAGGGCATCCTGCATTATTGATGAGCCATCTGTCAAAGCTCTGGAGCTGTCTGAGAGCTGATTTTTAGAGAGGAAAGCTTCTCTCTTCACTGACCTGCATCGAGAAGGCAGAGAGAGCTAAATTGATGCTTCATCCTTTTCCAAAACCATTTCATGCCAGTGTGGTTGGCATTTATATCAATGAATGTTTTACAGTTCATGCAGTTGTCTAACATTTGTGAATGTATAGGTTTGCAAAAAACAGTTTCAGTTTTACCTTTCCCAATACGTTTGTTTTTTTTGCACAAATTACAAACTTCCTGTATACTTTTCCAAATCAAAGGCAGCAGAGTCAGTAAATTTGTCGAACCCCCTCCCCTTCAGTTTATTTAACATCACAGAAAATCCATTTTTAGTCTTGCTCATGTCCCTTCATGTTGTTTTATTGGAACCAGCTTGAACTGAATCTGTCAAGCTTGCGCAAAATGTAAACAATGTCCTTGAAATCCAAATATCCGAATTGGCAGCACTGAATGAGAGGTTAGCGTGCCTGTTGACGCAAATGGCAAAGTGATTAATCCCAGACTGTGAAGAGTCAGTGAAACAAGGCTGTATTGAATGCAGTGCAGCCACTGGTTACACACACAGGTATAAATAATAAAGGCTGAACTCCTGAACTGCGTGTCTTAAGTGTTGAGGTTGGTCGATGTTAGCCTTGGCACACCAAAAGAGTCTGGAACTTGGCTGTATGCTTCTGCACTTCATAATGTTTACTGGTATTATGAGTTGGCACAGGGTGGGCAGCATGTAATTACAGGGTCGCAAAGTTTGATCCCCACAAGAAGCAAAATGGTGCTTTTGTTTACTCAATTTAAATTAATATTATCATTTTATTCAGTGAAATCATGACACTAAATCCTTGTAACCCATTAAACCCATTATGTTAAAACTAGATTTTTTTCAAATACAGTATTTGATTTTAAAGCCACCAATAGCTTTTGCAGTTCTCAGTGATTGTTATGTTTATAGCCAGAAAAACCCTCTATAATTTAAACTCTACTGCAGTCCAATTACATGGGTTATTTCTGTGGGTACCGAAGAGGAGATGCTGACAGTAAAAATTGAAATACAATTCTCAATTTGATAATGGTATAAAAATTAAAACACATAATTGTACAATTATTTTGAAGAATATCCCTATCAAGCTACTGTAATTTTTGTTCTCATTGATGTCCAATCTAGTAGTCTATCCAGCACAAACCAGCAATCATGTAAATTTAATGATGTACAAAGTGAGTTTTCAAACAACTCAGGAGTCCAAGTAAAGAGGCCTGCAGCTCTCCCACAGCCAACAGACAGCACAGTAGAGCATAACGAGCTCAAGGTTTAATTAAAAAGTATATTTCAATGACAGCATGTCACGTCAGTGTAATAGGTCTGTCGAATTGCTGCATCAGCAGCCATAACCCCTAAATAGTAAGAACAGTTTACGCTGCACTGTCAACCAACCTGAGAGCTGCCCTCAATACACTGGCAATATCCAGTTCATTTTTATTCTAATTTAATTCAGGCAGTAAATAACAGAAACAAATCTCATCTGTCATTGCTGAAATATTGTAATCTGCTGTTAAAGATATTTCTTTTCATTGAAAAAAAAAAGGTAAAATCTTTATTTCCCGGGGTAGCTTTATTGATGTAACAATTTCAGCTTCAGAAGGCCATGGCTGGCTTAGTAGTCAGCACGATGGCAAACATAAAAGGTGCTGACAAACAAGCCAAAGTACCATTAAAGCAAACTTAATGTGCATGTGCAGAGGTCTAAATCTACCACATGAAAGCTCAAACAAAGCCAGTATACAGACTGTTTCATGATAAAAGAAGTGCTGATGTCTTGGAGAATAAAATAATCAATTTCTGTGATTTCTCTGTCCCACCAGGTACGACTTTGTGGAAATAGAGGATCCAAATGAGAAGACTATCCTGGGTCGCTGGTGTGGGTCACAGTCGGTACCCGCTAGTCACACTTCTAAAGGCAGTCAGATCAGGATCCGTTTCATCTCAGATGAGTACTTCCCCTCTGAGCCGGGATTCTGCATCCGCTACTCCCTTCTGCCTGTGGTACGTACAGTATCAATGTGCGCTGTGAGTGGTTGAGCACCTTGCTGTCATTAGCTTTTTTTCTGCCTTATCTCCAACTTCAGGGAGTTCACATGTCGTGCAGTAATCAATGCCTCCCCATGCAAGCACAATTAAAATAATTTGCTTGTTACATAACATGGCGTCTAAATTTGCAATCATCCATTTCTGCTTGTGTGTACCTGAAGTTTTAAGCCTCATTGGGGAGAAATTATGTTTAAGCACTTTGGAACATCTGGCACCTATACTATCATTAATTTTAGTTATGAAGACACTCACAAACCAGGTCATACTAGACAGTATACAACACATTAAAATACATTTACTTAAAATGGTTTCAAACTAATTGTGATTTTCAAATTTTCTGGGGCTAGTATTGTTTCTATTTTTAAACCAAAATGTTATGTTCTATATTACGGTTCTATATAAAACCTTATCCCATCTGAATCTGTACTCAACCTATAGATCCAGTCAACAGACGAGGTGTCTCATTGTCACTGATGGTGTTGCTTGAGACCAAGATGGAGAAAATAAGTGGTCACAAATTCACAAAGAAGTCCTCTGACCCTCGGGGGGGATTCATTCAAGCCCCTGAAATAAAAGTAGGAATTAAGAGGTAGAAGTGCTTCTTCTGTGGAAAATTGCCACGCTACTGTCTGTCTGTTATATTTTCTGTTCACATTATATCATCACATACAGTGGTTGAAAAGTAATAATCCTTTTATGTGTTTTTACTGTACCCCACTTCACAAAGATACTTGGGTTATTTAGGAATGCAATATATTCCTGTCAACAAAACACAACCAGTCCTTCTTTCTGCTCTCCTGTTATAATTTACAAATGTAATCTATGTAACATAGATTATAACCACTAGTTTCATCCCTTGCCAATACTTTGTTTCCATTCACCTTTTAGACTTTTGGCAGATATGTGTCCAATAAAATTAGCTTAAGACTCAAGCAACAACTGCAGCCTTGAGGTTTGTGCCATGAGTGCGAAGGTGTATGATTAGAAGAAGACATCAGCCAATTATCAGTGTGTGGAGTCAAAGTACCAATATTTGTCAGAACATAAAGCAAGTACAAAAAGCTCTTATCAGCTTCTTTGTTTCATGCATCATGACCTCTCACTTGCCTAATAATCAGACTGAATTGCCATTTTGTTTCACTTCATTCAACCTGACAATGTGTTCTTCTGAACTGAGTTCTTGTTTGGAGGAAGGGGATTCTTTTATTTAGTTTTGCCTTATCCAATCAGTCTTGAATGACTATCCGTCTTGCTTGTCTCATTTTCAGTTCACACGGAATTTGGTTTCTGACACGGTTTCTAGGAGCGGTTAACTGAAGGATCTGAGACATATGACATTTCAAATGTTGTTATTTTTGTCAGTTTAAAGCAACTTTTGCAGCTGCATCAATCTCACCCATACTTTATTTTACCATTCTGTCACTATGATTGATATATGCCAATATTATTGATATAGCTAGCTAACTAGCTAACTACCTAGCTCTGTCCATCTACGAGCAGGATCTGGTTGAACAAGCTGAAAATGTAAGCAGTGATTGAGACTTCACAAACCAGCTAAGCTAGCTGGACGTTACTTTACCACAAAAACAACAGTTCTTTGGCCATCTTTTGAATTTAAACTTAATCTGTGAGATAGAGCTGTTCTGCCTCCATGAAATCGTAAAACAAATCTGGAAAAATGTTAGAAAAGACTTGTGTGCATGTGTACTTCTAGCCATCTTTGTCTTGATCCATCCTCTTCCCATTCCTTATTCTCCTTCACTTTTTGTCCTGGTCTTTAGACCACACACGCACAGAGAGAATCACTTCTTCCCTGCTGCCTTCACTGACAAAAGCCCGGAGATGAACTGAAGAGATGACTGCCATGTTTTAACCTGTCTTGTTTAAGTTCTGTTCACTTGCTTTAAGTAAACAGCTCCACTCCTCATTAATCCCTAATGGCCTGGGGTGCTGTGAAATCTGACAAGCACAAATAGGCACCCGAGGTCACTGATGGCGCTTTGTATTCAATCTGTAACAAAAGCTTTTATGTTCTTTTATTCCTCATACGCGTAATTATTGCATTCTTCCTTCACCCTTAAAACCCAATAATTGATAGCAGAACTAAGTGACATAGATTTCACTGACATGCTGAAAACATACTGAGCATCAAAAGCTGTATTTCTCAAAATACAGACATGTTAAAAGTGTAAAGTCAATCATTACACGTAGTACATTACATGTACTGAGAAGAAGGTTGTTGCAAATCCTTCTTCCTGGTTAGCTACCTATCCAGACACACCTGAACTAATAAGAGCAGGCCCTGCTCAGTTTGTTTGCCGCTGCGTGTTCTTCTTAAGGTGACTGTGCACCAGATACATTATCTGAGTAAGTGATGGATATTTGTTAGTTATTGCTTTTTATTGTTGGGGATGAATTGTATTAATTTGTATATTTACCATCAATAGACTGTAGTAAATTGTAATGTTAAAGGCTTCAAGCAAGACCTTTCTTCATCTAATGGAGATGGATTAATCCAATAAGACACTATTACAAGGAGTTAGATTCCAAAATCCCTGAATCAGAGGAAAGTGTCCTCCAATGATCAATTTTCACTGGACCTGGTCTTGATAGTCTTCAAAGGGTAGCCTGCTATGTAAATTCTTTGGTAATGTTTTTTAAGACATTTTAGACAATCATCTTAATCATTCAGTTGGTTATTGTTTGAAATTTCTCAATACTAGTGTTGATGTGATGCCTGTGCTGTACCGTCAAGTAAATTTATGGGCTAATCAGTTTTGAAAAAATGAAAGATAAAGGCAAACAACTCATTGAGAGCAACAGAGGAGGGATCTGTCTTCCAAGATGGACAGACATGCGATGGATTTCACATTCACAGAACAGACAGAATAGAGTGATTATAATAAGAAAATTTGACTATGTAGAAACAGAATGCAAATATTAGGCAAGTACATTGCAAACATATGAAGAATATGTATCCAAGAAGAGCAACTTCCAGGAGCCAAATGATACAGAAACAAAACGTAGTTTTCTGATACCGTACTTTAAACTTCTTTTTTTACAAAACTAATATCCTCATTTAAAAAAGGAGTCCAAGTTAAATGTTGTCTAAAGACTGTCCTGAAATCAGCGTCACCTTTTGGTACTTAAAAGCTATCCATACTTGCTAGATACATTATATAATTGTATCCTGTATGTTATAGCTTTAAAAAACATGAAATTTTCTGAAATGATTTTTTTTTAACTCTGCAGGAAACTACTGGATGTTTTGGAATTTAAAACTCATTTTTTTGCAGTGGTGGTGTTTAAATGTCTGGCACTAACTGCATGATGGATCAAGAGACTGGTCTGTCTTAAATATTCTAACTCTAGAAGGTGCAGAAACCATGAGGGGGATAAGGAAGCTTTGGCCTCTGCACGTTCAGTCTGGCTTTCCTTTGAACTTTCCTCTGACAGGAGGAGGAGCACGCTAGAACAGCAGCACTCTGTTTCCTCTGTGGTCAACCAGCAGCTACTGGAACCTCGTGCCATGCAGGGGCCAGCACTTTAGTGTATATATTTAAACAAGCAACAATTCCTTCCCACCACTTCCATGGAATGGAAGGGGGAAAAAATAAGACCGGGTCTGTAATTCAAAGGAAGAGATTTTAGGAAAAGCGAAAGGGGGAAGGCAAAGAGGTTGCTAAAACACAGAAGAGAAGGAGTCTGTTGAATGGAGCATGAGGGGTGTTGAGTGGTGGGTTAAAGGAGCAAACAAAACATTCATCATTGTCTCTGTGAGGTCCCAATCCAGAAACCCCACTGCTAGGCATGAAGACTGCTCTACCAGCTTTGTTTATTTTAATGGATTGAAGAGAGTTTTACACACTCAGACGTGAATAGGTAGACAGAAGAAGTAAGGAATACAATTCTAGTTAAAGCAGATGGTATTGACTGGCAAAGCCATGCAGGAGGCTTACCGTTAGCATGATGAAATTGATGTCTGTTTTTACATCAACCTCAATTGCAGTGTGTGGCGTTTAGTGAGAGAAAAATACACTTTGTTTTCACGCACAACAGACCTTGTTGCTTACTCAAAGCTATCTTGTGCAAGGAAGTGGTTTGCAACTCCATGTAAAAGAGAATATATTGTTTTCCAGAGCCCTCCCAAGATGCTATTTCAGAATTTTCATCTCAACACAGTTAGCTGAACCTGTCATTTTAGTTACCAGAAATAAGATCATGTGGTTGTGCTGTATAAGAACAAAGAGAGCTGGAAATGAGGTAATAACAGCTTGAAAAGGAGGTTATTTCTTGAGAGGCAGGGGGTTTAGAGAGTTTGGCAGTGAAAGGGGGTACTATAGAAGCGTTTCATACTTTTCACACGATTCTGTCTTAGGTCATGTAGAAGAATAAAAACAGTCTGCTTTTACCAATTCAAAAGCAAGTGCTCTTTTCAGAACACAAAATGATCGTGAGTTGTACATTGCAATCTTGTTAAACATCCTACTGCTGCCTGTGTATGTTATGTAGCTGTTTATATAATTCTGTTCACAATTGTACATATTTCTGGAACAGTGGTTCAAACATTATCTCCAATGAGTCTCAGATTTTTTGTTTGAGTCTGTCTTGGTCTCCTGGCTCAGCTATTTGTTTTTTCATTAAAGAAAATGACTAATTACAACTAAAAGGAATCTCCTTTTATTAAGACAGCTAAAAACATACCTTTACCAGTATATGTTTGAGTTTCATACCCTGAGTCTAAATTCCCAACAGCAAGTTCCTAAGTTTTATTAGCATCACAACAAATAACATAAAAGCTGCCATTTGTGCAGAATAATGCAAGAAAGTATTCTAATTTAGTCCTAGGTAGTTCAAAGTCATCACCAGAATCCTGTATTTTTCTGATAACGTAGAAATAAGGAATTTCTAAATGTACACAGCCTCATCAAGACTTCTTCACAACTACACAATTTTCCCTTTTGTAACACTGCTACACTATCATGGCCTTCATTTATGTAGGGGACTATTTGATTCAGGACTTTCTTTTCATTGAGTACCTGTCAGTGTCAGCTTTTAGGAAACAAGCTGTGTTGCACATGCTTGGGTCTTTGGTAGGTAACTGTCAGACACCTAGACAGTATTTTGTCTTTTCCAAAGGATTTGTTAAATGCCATTCCACTCATGCAGTTTCAATCCCCTCTTTCTATGTTCTTTAAGCTGCCTTATTGTAACAAAATGGCAGTAAATGTAGAGCTTTTTATTTTTTTAGTTTACCACCTAAAAATCTCAAATAATAAATCTAGATTCATTTTACAGCTTATTATTAATAGACTGTGTACACTAAGCCTAATTGAAGTATTATTTGCATGTCCTGTAGTCTAGTTCATCATGATCGTTTTATCAACCTATTCCATCCAATACTGTATGTGTTCATGCTTTAAGTCCTGTGTATGAATTTGTGACACACGTGGAGACTGCTCTGAATTGATGCCAGCTAGAAGTTGGTGGTCCATTTAACTACTTTGTTCATGAATTTCTTAAATAGGAACTTTCATCTGCCACTTATAGCTTTATTCACACTATCTTGATGTGTCTCTCAAGGATTGCTTGGCTTCTCTATCTGATGCAAAGCTTGCAGAGTGCCGCTAATTGGGGGAGTGTTGCACCGTCGACATTCACAAGCTGTTAATGGCTTCTAGTCCACACTGTTGGCCACTGCCAAGGCTTAACTAATAGGAATCACAGCTTTTCTCTGTCTGGAAATACAGCTCTGCTCAGCAAACGAACTGTTCAGTTTACTCTTACTTACACTTCTATAATGCTACATGTACAGCCATTTCTCCACAAATATTCTTTGTCTGTTTATCCCAGGAGGTGCCAAATAAACCAAAGGTATGTTCAGTGGTTATGAAAGCAACATCATTAGAATGAGTCAAATAATCGGTGGCATGGGCACAGCTGCGCATCAGCTGTATTTTTGTAGCCTGTGGTGCAGCCATGTCAAACCACTGGCATCTTATTTTAAAGTCTACGCCAAAGGGACTTGGATTTTGAGTGTCTTGAATGGACTTAAGCAGTCAATAAATCTGTGTGTAAAAATGCCATTACACTTGCTGATCTGTTTTTGTGATTAATTGCGTGTTCCTTGTGTCTAGTCAAGCTTTAAAAAGGACTATCTATCTTAAATATTTCTGCTGGCTCAACTAGTGGTTGACATCTATATTCTTGTGAAACAAACACTTGATGGATAACTTTTGTCCAGGTGGTTTTACAGTGCCATGAATACTAAAGTAGTAAATAAGAATTAAGCCACAAATCCTTGCAATGTTAGTGCCATGGTCTCTGATGAAAGGAAAACTTTTCCTCTTCCAATTCTCATTTCTCACTAGATTGCTTCCTAATTCATTCCTATAAGTCATCAAGTGGAAGATACAGATTCCTGGAATCATTTTTTTCAATTTCAAACATTTCTGCCTCTCTAAAAGCTTAAAGACCCAGCTGCCAGCAGCCGATGTCTTTAATGTTCCACAAGCTGCATTTTTTTTCTCTAAGTGTCACAGTGTTGCCTTCTACCTGTCAGTCACATAAGATTAGGGAGACCGGTGAGCTGACATGTTGGACAAACGCAGCATCACAGGACTGAAAGGTTTAACAGATTAGCCTCTTCTCTTGTGGGAAGACCAGCAACCCAGGTATCAATCGTCTCTGTGACTGCATGCTGTAGCCTGGAGGCCTGGGAGCTTGAAACAAATAATATTTCCGTCTATGGGAGCTAAAGGGACAAATGTTATGCAAAGTGGGCAGAGGAGGTGACAGAGATGTGATCACATTTGACAACTTAGAAAATTATGCCATTAATTCACATTTGCCTCTCAACCTCAGTGCATGGAACAATTTCAGAGAATGTTCAGTCAGTCCCATTTTTATATGCAGGATAACAAACTTTAGCTGAGGCAGGTACACACCCAACATTCCCACAGTGTTGGCTGCAGTTGAAAACTGAGCTGTCAGGTGGAATATTTGATTAAAACATTAATTTGTCTTATAACAAGAGACTCAACATTAAGGATAAGCCACCAGCAAAATACATACGAGAAATTAGGAAAAAGATTCAGAAAATAACTATCTATTTTTTGTTTGGGGGAGGGGGGGTGTATGTAAAGTGGTGCAACAAATACTAGGAAATAAGGTCCCTATGAGTTGTTTGATACTTTATCTCTTGAATTTCTCTGAAGAAAGCATAATGGGAAGTGACATATTTGGTTGAAATACTGATATTAGCAAGCAAAAAAGCTACCATGGTAGCAGCACTGACAATGACTAATAATTGTTATTAGCCGTTAAGAAAACTTAATGGAAAACTGACACACATTTTGAGACTACAGGAAGCTCAACTGGAAAAACAATGGGGAAAATGGTTAATATGCAGTACTCAAAAGGCAAAATCGGAACAGTTTGACTCAACTGTTTGACTCAAGTCCAAACCTCCGTAGAATTTAATGAGCCTGAACCCAATTTAAAACCCATTTTTTACCATGACATAAAATGTGCCAAACTGCCCTTCTTTTTATACCGTAGCAGTTTTTCACATTGTAGAAATAAAACACATCTTGTCACTGCTAACAAAGTTGTTCCTTCTGTGTAATTTTTCCGGTTTCAGTATTCATAACCTACAGCGAGCTTACAAGCTCTTAAATGTCACAGAAAGTGGCTGCTCTGTAAGTATCCGGAGGCCGTAGGTGCAATGAGGTGGTTTGGGGTGTGGAAGCTGCAGTATATGCCTCTTACACAAACATTGTATGCTTGGCACACAAGCATTATACTGCTTTAATCAGTTACTAATATTTACTGGTACTTAAATATATGTACAATGGAAGAAGAAATAAAATATTTTTATAAATACCTTCAGGGTACAGTATTGGAAAACAAAACTGAAGTTAGTTAAAGTATAATATATTTGGCATTTCAATTGTTACTCCCTTGTTTACTATAGTCTTGTTTTCTTCCACTGTACCTACATCTAAGTGATTCCTGAATCCTGCAATGAAATCCCACTGTAAATCGTGGGCTGTACTTTAAAGTGTTGCAGACTTTTTCAGTGTGATCCATCACACTGAAAAAGGTTGAAGTTTATGAAAGCAGGACCCAAACACCTAATACATTTTCCTGTTGTAACTATAAATACTGTATTTACTTTATTTTCCATCCCTCTCCACTTTATCTACTGGTTTTCCTACAGAGTGTATCAGAACCCTCCATCCCTGCAGTTCTCCCTCCATCCCTGCAGGGTATTGATGAGTTGTCAGAGGCTGTGGCAGGGCTGACCACTGTGGAGGAGGTCATGAAGTATTTGGAGCCTGAGCGATGGCAGGTGGATATGGAGGAGTTGTACAAACCTTCTTGGCATGTGCTGGGGAAATCCTTCATCCATAATAAGAAAGCCAGAGGTAGGACATTTTTTACTTTTACATTACAATTAAATTCAAAATGTAAAAATACAATATGATAGTTTACAATTAAGTTACATGCAAGAGTCACATAGTCATAACAAAGTCAAATTAGAAGTGCCATTAAATATACACTCAAACTGCTTAATAGTGTTTTTTGTGTCATAAAAAATGTGAGACTGACAGGAAGTGATTCTGATCATGTCTTCTGTGTTATTTGAGGGGGAGCTGATCTCAATCTGTTAAGGGAGGAAGTTCGACTGTACAGCTGCACTCCGCGCAACTTCTCTGTATCCTTGCGTGAGGAGCTGAAGAGGACAGATGCCATTTTCTGGCCAAGCTGCCTCCTGGTGAAGCGCTGTGGTGGAAACTGTGCCTGCTGCTCTCACCGCTGCTACGACTGCCAGTGTGTTCCCGCCAGGGTCACAAAGAAACACCATGAGGTAGATATCAATTTAATCATCGATATCATATAATTTATAATGCCAGTTTAAATTATGGAATTACTGATTAAGAATTTACTAAACTTTACAATTATTATAGCTTTTAAATCAATGTTGTTACATTTTCATCTTTATTTTCTCATTAATTTGGTCTCAATTTCTTGAATTGTTTTTGTTGTTGTCTTATCTGAAGCAGTTTGAACTGCACTAACTTTTATGAAAGGTGTTATACAAATAAAGATTGACTGATTCATTGATTTCCAACTGACATAAGGTCTGATAATCTTTTGATTTGGGGGTATAGAAATTGAATTGGCTTATACATTTAAACTGGATTTTGAATATTCGGCTTTGGGTCAATCTTTGACAAGATAAAAAAAAACATTTATTTATCTTTGTTTGGAATAATGAAGGTTGTGCTAATTTTCCATGACCAGCAGTAGCCTCAGCTCTGCTCTAAGAAAGCAGAGAAAAGTGATGCCCAGAGAAACCCAAACCAGAAAAGCAATAGCAGAATAGCCATTGAAAAAACCCATCAGAATGTAGCATCTACAAAAAAATGTGATCACACATTACAAACAGATCGTATGATCACAGAGTTTGAACACAATATTACCAACATAAAGAAACATGAGGATGGCGCAGCTTACTGTGTGGAACCTTTTCCCCACTAGCAGCAAAGACTAGGATTGGCAATGTTAGTTGATCCCTCTATACAGTTTAATATTTACCCTTACACCAACCTTTGACCAAGTTATCAACTTTACAAGATAAACTATATTCATGGAAAAACATTTTATTTTTTCCTCACAGTTACTGTAGCAGCAAGGCTCTAAGAAAAACAATCTTGACATTACAGTGCAGAAAACTATAGTCATTTTATTTCCTTGTCAGTTGTATACTTGGCTTTAGATGACATGTGATGCCAGTCACCTGTATGGCTCAGAAATTGAGATTTGAAAGCCAGAAATGTAAGCATCTGATGACATTAAGTCACTAGTATTATTAAAACTCTTTAGACAAATTATCTTTTTATGCAAAGAACGAACGTCCTTCAGTGAAAACCATAAAACATCTTTAAAAAACTATTGTTTGTTTTCAACAATACATAGGTCCACCGACTGGTTACCTTTCTGAATAACCTATCCACTGAGTGTTCAGTGTCCAGCTGTTAACCATAGCGCTTCTCATTTTTGACAGGTTCTGCTGTTGAAACACCGGAGCGGTGGCAGAGGCCTGCAGAAGTCCATGACTGATGTGCCCTTGGAGCACCATGAGGAGTGTGCCTGTGTGTGTAAAGATGACTGGGACTGACCTCAGACATGTGTAATAGCTGCCACTTGAATCACACAGGACATTAAACAGGAACTTCTGTCACTGTTGCTATGTTCTGTATTTCATCCACTTCCACTGGAAGCTAACAAGATTCTCTCTATCCTGTTGTCCCTTCACAAATTGGATTAACGAGAACAGACTGGAATCTAATAAATCTCCTGAATGGATCTGACTGCTGTGGAATACCAATAGTGTGCTCTGAGTGCATTTTAGAGAGACTGAAGTTGCTGGAGCAGATCTGAACTATTATATTATGTGCTCTAAAGACTATATTCCCCAGCTCCTCAGAGATAAGAACATTGAGGATTTTTTTTAAGTTCAGCCAGCGTGGGCTGATACTGTCATGGAAAATGGGAGGTCTTTGTTCAAGTACTTTTATTTCTAAGTGAGCTGCTTTACTCCCCCTGCCCCTCTACTACCATCAAGGCATAGAAAGGTACTTTTTCATCAGCAGTTTTCCTTCGCTCCAATTTTTTTCTTTTTACAGCATCACAGAAATGCCTTGTTAATAAGACTGTATTATGTGTAAATATTTAATTTACATTTCTTTTCTGTACTACAGTGCCTTTTCTACCAAAGATCCTCAAGGAGAAGATGAAAGTTGGACATGTATAATAACTTGGGTGTTCATTACAATTCATAATTTGTACCCATCTCAGCAATGTCAAATCTGCTTGCTTCAGGAATGCTTAGCATCAAGCAATTCTTGCTATATTTGAGATTGTTCACATTAAATATTTATTTGTTTAATTAAAGGGAAATTTAGGTCCAAAATGTCTTGTTTGCTACATGTGTCACTGTACAGTAGTATCATCCTCTAGTTTTCATTGTTAGTCATTTTACATTGCCATTGCACCATGAATGTTTTTCATTTTCTGTATGCCAAAATTATTTATCTTTACTTTTGCAAGTAACTGTATTTTATTGTACTGAACATCAAAAATAAATTCTTCCATTTCCAATTGGTACAGTACTTGGGACTGGTGAGCAATGAAAAAAGACAAGGTAAACTAAAATACATTTACCAAACCATTTTCAAATTATTTAATTTACCAAAATCCTAAAGCAAAGATAGCCAATGCTGGACATGTGTTTAAAGATGTCGCTGGTATAAATGATGAAGTTTTCATTATGCAATAATTTCCATTGGCAAATAAAGTAGGTTAAGAGGTTCTCTGAAGTATTGAAGCCCAACTATATAATTCCACAATCCAAATAAGATGAAAAGCATTGCAGAAATGTGAAACTAACCTAACCTTCCAATACAACATATTCCTCTGTGTAACATATTCCTCTCAGCAAAATCAACAAAATAACATAGCAGTAGATTCATTTGGTTTAAATTAATGAGCAGATGGGAAGATAAGGTCATTTAAATGTGGTATGTTGTCTTATTTATTTATTACTTATTTATCTGATTTTCTCTAAACACAAAACACTTAATTGTATAGCAGTAAGTAATTTTTTATTTGTAGAATTTCTCAAAATGCAGTTTACACGTGTTACAGAAAATCCTCAACAAAGACTTAAAGAGAACTTGGGTTAAATTAAAACATACATAAAACACATGGTACACACTGAAGTACAAAATTAAATGAAAGCTTTTGTGAGTTACTCAATTTCTTTATAAGCATTAACTTAAAACCTGAATATTAAGCACTTCTCCCTTAAGCCTTATCTATTTTTGTTTGATTTCAAAAGTTTCTTATCAGACACTGAGCAGTGTTGTTCATTCTACCCTCGGCCATCAGGTCACCCAGGAGGAGGTTCTCATTTGTCGATCTCACGCTGCTGTCCTGGCCAATTATTCTGTTCTAATGTGCACCCTGGCAGGCATCTGTGGTGACACCAGATGCTCCTGCAAAACCCGCCGGCCCCCAGTGTGGTTTTTGTAATATTAAACAGACTGCCTTCCTTAGTCAGTGCAGTGTGTCTTTGCAGAGGAAACCTCACTGCACTGGCACAAGATGTGACACAGTTGGTCTGGCTCTTAGTGTGTTTGTGTATGCGTGAGTGTGGATTTGTGCAACTACAATCCAGCACTTGACGCATCCACCCTTCACCCACATGCCCCTCTGCTCATTGCCTCCTACGCTGGGAAACCAAAGCAGCCTCAGTTAGGCTAGACCGCAACATCATGGTGCAATTTAAGTGTCTCTACTTAATGCAAGAAACAAAGCACAGAATCTCATTGAGTGAAGATTTTTTAATGATTTTAGAGTTTGACACTTGTTCTGACCAAAGGCTGAGGCACAATGTCTTTTGTAGACGTGAATCATCAAATCACATGTCCAACTTCGAATACATTACTGGTTTGAACTGTCCTCTGTGTATCTGTACAGCTGAAAAGATGAAGCCACCTACACTTCTATACACAAAATCCAAAATCCAAATTCAGTGCAGTGCGTCAGATTAAAGATTTGTCCCTGACATATTTTCTGTCAATGGACAGTGTAGAGGTTGCATCCTTTTTTTCTCTGGTTCCTTCCTCAGACAAATTCACTATTTTGTTACAGACATGAACACCGAGCAGCCATCACATTATGACAACTGACAGGTGAAGTGAACAGCATTGATTATGTCGTTACAATGGAACTTGTCAGTGGGTGGGATATATTATGCCACAAGTGAACATTTTGTCCTTGAAGTTGATGTGTTGGAAGCAGGAAAAATGAGCAAGCGTAAGGATGAGTGACTTTGAGGGCCAAACTGTGATGGCAAGACGACAGAACATCTTCACAATTGCAGCTCTTGTGGGGTTTTCTTTTACCACATGTAGATGTGTCGCTTACTTGGGGAAGACATGGCACCAGGATGCACTATGGGAAGAATGCAAGGCGGTGAAGGCAGTGTGATGCTTTGGGCAATGTTCTGCTGGTCCTGCCATTCACGTGGATGTTACTTAAACATGTTCCACCTACCTAAACATTGTTGCAGACCAAGTACACCCCTGGAAACGGTATTCCCTAATGGTAGTGGCCTCTTTCAGCAGGATAATGCCACACTGCAAAAATTGTTCTGCCAGTGTTTGAGGAACACAACAACTAGTTCAAGGTGTTGACTTGGCCTCTAAACTCCCCAGATCTCAATCCAATCAAGCAACTGTGGGATAAAACATGTCTCATCCATGGAGGCCTCACCTCAAAACTTACAGTACTTCAAGGATCTGCTGCTAAGGTCTTGGTACCGGGGACCACAGCACACCTTCAGAGTTCTAGCGGAGTCCATGCCTCGATGGGTCAGGATTGTTTTGGTGGCAAAAGGGGGACCTACACCATATCAGTATTCCGGCAAACTTACTCTGGAACTTCATAACCTATGCTGCAGAAAAACAGTATATATGTGATCCAAGAAAGTAAGTGTTACAGTACTGTTCTATTTTCCTTCAGGCCACATTTTTTTATCTACAAGAGGAAATCTTGGAAGACTCATACAACCTTTGCAGGGCCCGCACATTTGCAACCATCCATCTCCTGCAACTGGCGTCACACTATAAATTTTGCCCTGCAGTCTGGGAATCGATCGCAACTTGAGGTCGTTTATAACTCTGCTGGGTCTTTGAGCAGTGAGTGATGTGGAAAATATGGCAGCCCCATCCAAATGACATCTCCAGCATCTCTAATTGGTTCACGGTATATGTATGGAAAGGCCAAATTGACGGGTACATGTTATGTTTTGATAATTATAGGGTGCTGCAGTGGCGGTTTTCAGAATATCGGCTGTTGTTGCTGAGAATGTAAGGTCCTCGACTTTAGTGTAGTATTAATCATGGGTCAGGAAATCATTTACAAAGCAGCCCAGGAGAGAAAAGCTCCATGTTAAATATACTGTAGGTTGAATCATTTGACAGATGTCTCACATTTCAGCCTTCATCTCCTCATTATGTCATATGTTTAACCATTCCACGTTACCACACCAAGAACGAAAGTTTTTACATTTACTCAGAACTCTATAATACTCTATGTATTAGACATCTTGCCATAAATAAAATATGTGTACCATATATGAAACAATTTTACCAAATGGAGAAACCACAGGCAAAGTTTGAGTACATTACCTGATTGTACTAAAACTACTAGAATGTTCAATATTAACATTCTGTAGCAACCATCAACAATTTTCAAAACCAGTCATCAGATGTATCTTGTATTTGAATCAAGCAAGGTGTGATCTCCTCTTTGTCACTTTTAAATCGATTCGCAAATGCCATCAGAGCGCTTTACTCTATTCCCAAGCACATCTGGGCCAGTGAGAGTGCGTGAGCTACATTCATGTCATAGCATATCTCCCACAATATACACACACAACATGGTGGCAGTGTTGTAGATATAAAGGGGGCCCAGGGCTGATGAGCTCTGACAAGCCTCTCACAGATGACGCTATTACTCACAAACATCAGCGTGCGCTTTGCTAACCCTGGAGGAATAGGTCTCTAATGATGAATTCAAACTAAGGGGAAGGCAACGCTCTCTTTTTGTAGTCTTGCTATGTTAATATTCTGAATGGCAAAAAGTAAAAGTATTAAACAACTTTACAGGGGATTTTTGATTTTCTCTTGGGCTATAAGCATCTTAAAGAATTTATTAGGTTGAACACAAATTCTCCAATGTAGTTTACATACTGAGGACACAATCTTTGTGATATATGATTGTGATTGTGTTCCATCAGAAAGAAATGTGACACTATCATGAATTGGATATACCATTTTCACATGTTCATCACATGAAAAGGTTTAGCTAATGGTTATATTGTAAGAGAAAGAAAGGTTAGGTATGAATCACTGAAATTAAAGTGGAAAGCTTTACACCTGGTAATTAAGGTAAAATTGTGAATTAACTATGCAAAAGCCACAGCAGACAATTTTATATGTCATAGCAAAAAGAAAGCACAGATGTAATTAATAACATTATGACTGCTTTTCATTTAGATGTGCCAGGGCCCAAATTATGTGAATGGAGGAATCATTAAAGTTAGTCACACGTGATTTTTCTGATAAGTTAAAATGGCGAAAAAAGTCTAGACACAAATGTGTAGCAGCCCTCGACAATGATACAGCAGAGAGTTTCGACGGGTGCAGTACTTTATTTCTCTTTCGATGACATGGTAGTGTCACTTTAAGCACCGTGAAAACTAAAATAAACACAAAATAAATGCTTATTCTCAACACATAAACATATTGGAGTTAACAGATTTAATTAATTATCACATAAGGCTACATACCTCGCTCCGCTTGCCGAGGATGCTACTTAGATTCAACTTTACGGACACGGCTGTTCTGCCACACACTGTTGCTAGCTTGCTCGTCACGCTGTTTGTCTGAGCTAAAATGGCAAATAAACGCACCAAACATAAGACAAAAACGTTCACACACCGTTCGCATAAACATTAATACAAACCACAATTAACGGCGTGCATGACACTAAAATTATAAACATATTACACTAAACTTACATGTATAACAGGAGGTTCAAAGAGAAGAGCGCTAGTCTGGCGCGTTATTTTATGCACTGACGATATACAGCTTCACGGGTTCACAGTGTCAACCCATTTACGATAGCTGCTTGCCATGAATGACTTAATGACGTGTCAGTCATTAACAAAATGTATACCTGCAAACCAAGCGGAGCATGTATCCCATAAATGGATGCATACAATGTTGGAGATGTCATGGCCGGTTATTTGTTATGGGCACATAGGTGACACATCCATATGACCCTAGGTGGTAAAGGTGACATGATCTCCCAGGAGTCTGTGGGTAATCATCCACTTGGAGTTCCCTATACCAGGGGACCTGGATCCCAAAACTCCTCTGACACTGATAGATATCCAAGCAGACTCTCCTTGACACTTCAGGAGGTAAGTAGAGCTGATTGGTTGTATCCTTTTTTCTTCTGAAAACCAAAAATACAGACAGGAATATTTTTGTTTTAAAATTTGGACATTTAATATATGCTTGATTTATATGTAATCATATGTTTGCTGTTTAATGAATCACACTGATTGATTCACATTTTGCATAAAGAACATCTGCCTTGTGCTAGTGTTCATAATTGCCACATGCCGTGCTATATCTGTTGAAATGAGAACAGTACTGACTAATTAGGTAATTTTATTCAAAACATAGATGTTTTAGAGGTTAACGAAAGAACATCGAATCTTGCACGTCAAACATACAAAAGAAAGCTGAATTTTTGTAATCAAGTTCTGGTTTAACTTTTGCATCACTCTCCTATTTAAACCCTTTCTACAGTAGCAGTTTGGGGACTATTTCCACCTGATTTCTTATAATTCTTAATAACTTATAATGTGAACATTACTCAAGCATGGTTAATGGCATGAATTGTAGAAGAGTACCATATTTCAATACCCTGTAAAACCAATAGATAAAAGTACTACGTTTGTACAGGGTAATAAGTAAGCAGAGAACCAAAGTATCTTTTCTGTGCCAAACCTATCCAAAACCTCTCCAAAATGTATTTTTTTAAGAGATCATCTTTTGGAACTAATGGCAAACACATTTACAAGGTTTTGTCAGTTTGGGAGAGGAAGAGGTTTTTGCTCCACTAAATTATGTTCACTGAAATGCAGGTAAAGTAAGCAACTACCAGTTGGAAAGTGTGTCCAAACTTTTGACTGGTACTGTACGTATCAAAGGTCAACTTGGCCATTAGAAGTGTGGGGCAAATGCCTCATGGACCGACCAGATGTACCTTGACAGATTGATGACAAACCTACATTTTGAAAAGTTTCATTTATAGAGTGAATTCACAAATAAATAAAACTCCTGCCTCCTTTACTCAGCTAGTCAGGACATGATGCTTGGAGAGACCAAACTGACATTGATGGTATCTAATGCCACTTTATGTTTCTTCCCAGGGGTGAAGGGGTCACATAATCCATAAGTAAACTTAACTTTTCCTCATAGAGATGTACTGGTATCTTAAGCTACATTGCCAATGCTTTCAGGCATGGATGCTCTCTGAAAAAAATTTAAATATCATAATATAACTTTTTTTCAAGAAGTTTCTTAAATAGACATTTCAAGGTATAAAATAGATTAGTAGAACTATTCTTTGCTGTTATTTCCGAAGTTCTCAGAAGTGACAAAATGCCCTAAAGTTAAAACTTTTGTATGAAAAATTACTAGACAAAAGGATGACACAATGTTAAATTAA
Organism: Nannoperca australis; assembly: GCA_036023655.1. NCBI lineage: Eukaryota > Metazoa > Chordata > Actinopteri > Centrarchiformes > Percichthyidae > Nannoperca > Nannoperca australis. Next base: position 2,846 of record JAVQJD010047520.1, on the reverse strand, counting down.
GAGACTGTTTCTAATTTCAGTATCTCCTTGTGAAACTGTGGTATTGAAACAAAAGTAGAATTTCTAGTCTCAGATTTCAAGATATATACAGGAGTATGAGGAAGGTTTTGGTTTAACCCTTGTGTGGTGTTCATGTTTTTTTTACTCAGCCATTGTTCCTGGGTCTAGTGGACCCATCGCGTTTTGGAGTTTTTAAATCAATACAGCCATAACAATTTACTTAAAAATACTTAATAGAGGTTTACTTTATCCCAATTACAAGCAATATAGACAGCATATATTCTAAATATTTGCCATTTACCTCTGTTAGATCACATTTATGAATAAGGATGCCATTCGTTTCTTGTGATAAAATCTAATAACAGAGAAAAATCTATTATAACACCACATATGTAATATAAATGTGTAGGGCGGGTGTACAGAGTGCTGTCATTGAAAGTGTGTTCTTTTATATGTTCTTCACAGAAAATTAGACATGGCTAATGAGTCTGAGGTTGAAAAAATAATTAATTGCATAATTTTTCTAACATTGAAAACGAGTCCCACAGACCCGAACACCACACAAGGGTTAAAGTTTGCTTTGCACTTCAAGAGCTGACCATTAGATTGTGGATCAAGCTCAGCAGGCACAGGAACTCTGACCATCAATGAATTCTTTTCTTTTTAAGCCTGGACTTGCCCCATTGCTTCACTTTTAGTCACACGCACAAATGGGCTGAGTCAAATGGTTTACGCATCCTGTTTTCTTTTTCCGACACTGTTTGAAACGTGGGTCACAGACCACATGTAAGGCACAACACAGGTCCCAGTCAGCCGGCCTCTAAATGTCCCATTCATGTTGAGGCACTGCTGTGCCAGTTCTTAAAAATCTACCTGACTGATGTGGTCACGGGGAAAAAACACAACGGAGGGGAGTCAGATTACTCTCTAGTAGCAAAAGTGTACAAATTTAGGAAACCAGCCTTGGCTTATGACAAGGGGCATCTTCTTTCCTGCAGACTTTGCATTCATTCAGCTTCTGGAAAATCTCAACACAACATTGCTCATAATTATACGAGGTATACACCCAAAATCTGATAGCATCAGAGCAGCACAAATCTAAAGCACATGTTTGTCTATCAGTTGAGCGCACTGCACAAACTGGAAACTAAAGGCAACCGTTACATATCCTGTTTAATATAATGAGACACACACCAAAGGAGAGCTCAGAAAAAGTCCGCCTTTCTGTGTTTCACAATGTCCACAATGTGGACAAGTATTTCCAATTAAGTCTTGAGTGAAGCTAAAACAAACTCTCCCATCACATAACCATATAAGCATAGACTGGCTGGTCTCCTTTTAAGGAAGATTGAAGGATGCTTGAACATACCACCATTTCTGAAACATAACGGTGGGCAACATGTACTTTGAAGGAAGACCAAGAGACCATTAGATGTCAAGTGTTTGTCTCTCCTGCCAATCTCTTAAACTAACTTTTTCTTCTATTTTTTACATTTTTAAACTCAGTTCTACCACCACTTTTTCTTTTTTTTTTTCGCTTACATGTTCCAGGTCAGTTAAAATGTTTTGTGGTAGCACTTTTATCCACAAATGCCCTGTCTGGTTCTAAGGGGTGCGCTTGACTTTGATCACCAGCTGTGGCCCTCTATGCAGTTGTCAGGGGAGTTGAGTATAGAGGCGTCGCAGGTGTTGGTACATCTCTTCAGCTATGATTATTTGAAGGCTGTGAGGAGTGTGTGATGTGAACTCACATACCTTCCACTTTTCATTCATGTTTCTCTTTTTTTTAACATCTAATATCTTGTCAGCAAATTGGTGTAGAAGGTGATCTAGTTTTTGTACTGGTTTACCCCATTTGCTTCTGTTGCTGTACAGAAGGTGTGGAAGTTGTACTTATCAACTTATCAAACTTTAAAATCATAACAAGATCAGTGTATCGACCCTTAGAAATTTATTCAATGCTAATCAAGAATCGGTTGCATTCCGATTTGAATTGCAACTGAAAGGCCAGGTTGAGCTGCACCAAGAGTTTGTTAACTTGTGAAGTCAGAAAAGGACCATGCCACAACAAAACATACCAGCTTGGTTATCAGTGCTGATAGTTACCTTATTTGGCAGATGGGGTTTGGACCATGATGTATCTTATCCGCATTAAATACAGATCACTTGCATCCATTCAGTCACATCTGGCAAATACCGTAGCAGGTTGATTGTAAATTAACCATTTTTGTCAGAGTTATAAATTGGTATAGAAGTGAAAAATGTACCTGTGACTGATGACACTAACTTGTAACTATGAGTCAATGTGACGACTGTATACTCTAAATTTATGGAGCTAAATTAAGGTCATAAGTTTTGTTAATTTGAAAAAAAAATCTGAATCTGAAAGTTCAAGTTTTGATGTTGAAGTCTGAAAAATGTAGTGATGTATTCAAAATAAAAATAAGTGTATGAAAAGTTTTTTTCGGTTTGAATATAATTTTGATTCAGCTCTAGAATTTTTTAGAATAAATAAAAAAAATTCAGATTTCACTTTCATAAATATTTTGATATTTGAGTTTTTTAAAATTTTGGTTCAGATTTTATGTTTTCACATTCAAAAACGTTTTTTTCACATTCAAAACTTTTTTTTTTCAGTTTCAAGTTTTTTTTTCAGTTCAGGTCTTTTTTCCCACTTTCAGATCTTTTTTTTTTCAGTTCAGACTTCTGACCCTGATCTGTCGTGGGGGGGCGTGGCTTCAACCGAGAGGGGCTTGGAATAATGACTGACAGCATGAACAGTAGGATGAAGACCTGGCTCCATCATGTTGCCTTCAGGAAACTGTAGTTACTGGGAGACGTATGAC
>JAVQJD010047514.1:0-15411 GCA_036023655.1 Nannoperca australis | reverse complement strand
AAAGTTAAGACTAGTTTAAAGTCATCTTCATTGAAAAGTACAGTGCTTTTCCTTCAAAAATAAGGACATTTCAATGTGACCCCAAACTTTTGAACGGTAGTGTATATATATATATAAATACATAATTACATGTACACTGTTTCAACTGTATTGTTGAACAATCTCAATCTCAACAAAAAGATTTATTCTCAAAAGTTTCTCTTCTCCTGCTTCTTTTTATTTGCTTTACTCTACACACCCCTTGTTGTTCTATCCTTTCATTTTGTTGGTGAGCTGGGTAAACATTTCAACATTCAGCAGCTGTTCTGGCAGGCCAGGGGTGTGTGTGTGTGTGTGTGTGTGTGTGTAGAGTAAGGACAAGGACCATTCAACAGTGTAACGTGGTTATTTCCAACCCAATTAGAAGAAATGCATGGCACACCTCAAAACTCAGGGCCACACAGATAGAAGAGAAAATAAAAGAGAAAGAATAACGGAAAGTACAATGAATAAAATAGAATATGCATTAGAGATAATTTGCTTGTTACACCAACACAGATATGATTTTTCACCTTTATTTACCTGTCCAAGTGTTGACTATAACAGGCGGTATTGTTGTTATGAAGGTGTTTACCATGAGCTCAAATCAGCATAATTTAATACATAATTTAAGATTGGTAAACCGCTCACTGAAATTAAAAGTATGGGTATACTTCCACTCCCTGGATTTGTGGGAGAAAACAGCTGGCCACTTGTTAGAGTGTTTCCCATTTTATTCCCTTGAACCACCACATGGAACTCAACCCCAGGGTGTGCTACAGAAGCCGAAGCTACAGTCCTTTAAAGACAACACTCTAGATTAATCTATACAAGCTATAGTCACACAGGTTTGGCTACCGGTATGCCTTTTTGAAATGTGTTGTCTTTTACTAGAAGTTTAGGCAGCTGTCTTTATGATAACATTAATGTGTGTGTGGCACATTGCACTGCAACAGTTTTGATACAAGATAATAGGTTGTGTTTCTTACATTTAGTTTGCAAATGTGGTATTATGGTTTAGTACTAAAACTTTGGATGAAACAACATGTGCAAAATAATGGTCAAATAATTTATACTCCTTATTGGGTTGTATGCTCATCTGAACTTTAATTATGTACCCTAGGTTTCTGATTTGTCTACTATCATTTATTCAAGTTCACCTGTTGTCACACTTTTTTTTCGTCGTCCCTGAACATCTGAGGGCATTGAAATTAAATAGAGATCTGAGAGGAAACTTGTTTGAGCCAACACGAGCCTTTGTTTGCATGCACTTGTTTTTTCTTTCTTTTGTTCAGTGACTGCATGTGTGTTGATTTGTGTGACTTTCTCCTGGCATTCACAGCAATTAGATTTAAATATGTTTGTTACAATAGATGTGTATGTGTAGATGTGTGAATGTGTATGCATAAAGAGGCTTGAAAATGAGGGGGGAGGGAGTCAGTGCTAGGCTTGCAGAATCTTCTACAAATAAAGAACACACATGATTAATCACACATACTTATGTTGTATATTTACACATGCACATTATTATGTCATACATCTGCAGCATTTCACGATATTCCACAAATGCACTCTCTTTCTCTTCAAGTCTTTCTTTCCTTTCCTCCCTTCAAGAACACATAATCTTAATGAAGTGCTGCAGCTCAAGCATTTACACATGCAAATAAATATTTGAATACATCCATTCTCTTTCAGCCATTCAACACTTCACCACATTACTGTAACAAAAGAAGAGGAGGAATCAGATGTGATTGTCCTGCAATCATTTTGATGTTTTTTTTACCCTTATCAATAATAGAAATCTAATGTTAAAAACTAAACTATCATTTATTATTTGTCACTGACGTTTTGAGTAGTTAAAGGCTTTTGTTTCTAAATTAAATCTAATGTTTGCCCATTTAAATCTGAAGGGTTTGTTAAAATGTTTTTTCTGCAATATCAAGATGCTTTTATTCAGAAATCAGACTTTGAGTATAAATAACTAACTAAAAGAAAAAAGGCTCAATGATCCTAATTTTGACCTCTCTAATATGTTCATCTTTTTTTCATGCAAACAAAGTATTGTTTTAGAAAAATGTATAATTAAAGTCATTGTATAACAATCAAAATTGGAGGTTACTCTTTGCAACAGCTGCACATGACAAATCAAATTCAAAACTTGTTTTGAACCAAACAAACACTGTGCAGAGCAGTACAAGTGCAGAGCAGCACTGGGGAATTCACCAACGGCTTCCCCACTGAATTGCAAGACATCTGCCCCATAAAACTCATGCATAATATTCATCATAATTGGTGCAGATAGCTGCTCTGCTTATGTCACTGTCAAATTAATTTATGTAGGGTGCGATATAAATTCCCTACGGATGGTCCATCTGCAATGCAGTGTGCATTACTGTGGGAGTTTGAGTCAGAGAGGTCACATTGTGATTCACCACCAAGGTAATCTCATAGAAATATCTATAATGGAAAAAAGAGCCTGTTAGATACAATTGCATCATTCATTAAGAAATGTTACATAGATTACTTTAGATGGATAGGTGTTTCCACGAGCCTCCATATTTCGAATACTGAGAATGGTCTAAATAGCCAGCTGTGTGTTTGTACCGATGTACTAAAAACATTCTTGGTAACACTTTTCTTTTAAATTCTTCTTAAAACCGCCTACATTGATCAGTGTGAGTGTAAGTGCAAAAGAGATAAAGACGAAGGGAAAGGAAAGAAACAGAACAACTAGACAGACAGACAGATTGGTAAGCAGTATTAGTAGCATGTATTAGTTATGAGTGGAAATGTTATTTGAGATGACAACAACCTCAAATTCGCCTTCAGGGAGAGTTCACATGGAACATTAATGAGCTCACATATATAATAAGGAAGATAGAGGACGAGCAGGAAGGCAGTTTAACGCTCTGCATGAGACAGAAAGAGACAGACTGAGTAATAGGCAGCCAGACAAATACAGACATAATTAGAGGTGGACCTGTCAAAATGCTGCACTGTTCATCTTAATAACAGATTGCCCACGAACAAATATTGTAATGAGAGATACAGCATTCGAAGTAAATGTAAACCAAAGAGGTAGATAAGAGATTGAAGCAAGGAAGGAGGTTGAAAATGAAATAAAATTGTTGGGGATACAGGATGTGTGTGTGTGTGTGTGTGTGCACGTGCATGCGTGTGTGTTTGGGTATTTCGTGAAGTCTCAAACAGAAGCAACCTTTCCCAGCGAGATGCTCTAACGGTCTCCTTCTGATCTTTGTCTGAAACATTAGCAAGAGCTAGACCAGACTGTCTCCACATCCTGATATTACACACACACACACACACACACACACATTTCATTTTGTGTCCTGTAATGTGAACGTCTTATCTGCATACCTACTTCCTTGATTTTGTAATAAAGCATTCCTCCATTTATCATGCACATGCTCTCATCTTATGTTTTACTCTGCATCCTCACATTTTGCACTATCTCTGAGTTCCTCTTACTTTTAAACAGTAGTGAATATGCAGTATAAACACTACATATACACTTTTATACACTGTGTGAACCTAGTTTACCCATTACTGCAGTGGGGGTGGAGTAGATCCAGTACTAGATGTCCTCAAAGTTTGTGCTTGAGCTGACTGGCACTGACTGCAGTGCTGTTAATGAGCAACTGACACTGCATACAGAGTTCTGTCTTCTTCATCACCACAGCTGGTTATACATTCACACTGGATACAAATGATTGAGGGGACTGTAATCTTTGCATTACTGTGTAATTATTAAACAAAGAACATAAATCAGACCCCTTAACATGGAAGGTTAAATTAAAATCACATTGTTACATCTGAATTTGAAAAGATTGAGACACATTGGATCATCTCAGTGCTTTATCTCTGCAGCAGTCACAGTCAGTGCAGGGTTAATGGCAGTTTTGAAAACAGCAAACTTAATTCTGTTTCTCCTCAAGAGGAAGTTTTGATAGCAAAAAATTTAATTTGGTTTCCCACAGCCACCAGCACATCACCTGTGCCACACGGCTGGCAGCTGTTAGGCATCATCGAGCTGGCAAAAATAGAACGTTTGAATGAATGTTTTATTGCTTATCCTCTTCCCAACATGTGCAGAAAATATTGGTTTCCACAAAATGTGTCTAAATGGACTTAATGCAAAAGTACATATAACTGCTGTGTACCTACACAGCATTGCAAAGCTGAAAGCACACTACCTGCTACCCATCCTTCACCTACATATTGTTTGATTTGAGCTGCAAATTATTTCTCACACACCGACACCAGCGGCCATACAAAGCACTGGTCCATCAACAGCAATTTGGGGTTTAGAGTTCATTTTCTTGACCAAGAACAGTTTGACATGTGGGCAGCCTCCGACTCTCAGAACATCAACCTTGTGTCTTGACCTTTCTTATATCTGTTTTGGCCTCTTTGTCTGGATAACAACAGAGGTCTTCTTCAAATTCCAGGCCTTCTTTCCAAATTGTGCTATTTTTCTGTCTTCATGATTCCCTACAAGATCTTATTTTCCAAATCTGCCATTCGTTGCAAGTTAATCTGTCTTTGGGTGTCCTGGGGGCGTAAGGGTTTAAGATGCTGACTATGTACTGTAATCACAAAAGGTTGGAGTTCAGCCTCCAGCTCCAACCTCTGTTGTTTGTCATCCCACCACCTCTCTTTCCTCATTCACTGCCAGCTCAGTATCAAACAATGCCTCCAAATACTCATACTAATACTGGATTGTTTCTACTGAAAGGATCAGTAGCTAAAACCTGGGTTCTCCCATTCTAATGATTTGAACACCTAACATCAATAGCACTGCGTGTAACTTCTGCACAGGTTTTGACTTTATCTAATTGACAACCATGATGAGGAAATATGACCTTTTTAACCCTAATAATGCTCCAAGGTATTTGATTATTGGTAAGCAAGACAAAATACTAAGGATGTCAAATACAATATGAACAAATTGAGTTTATATGATCAAGGAAAGGAGGAATAGCAGGTATTGATTGGAGCCATTGATTGGTAGTTTTATCGACTCCACAGAAAGTCTCAATCAATGATCTTACAGCTTTGGTGTTCGCGACAATACAGACACTGTTCACAGAGATCAATGACACACACACACACACACACGCATGAGAACACAAAGAGAGCTTGTATGGGCCACGACTAAGCTGTGAAGACCAGCTGTTTGTTGCAAAATAAAAATTATAAAGCCTACATGTAAAAATGTACACACTTTACCTACATTCATAAAGTGTCTCTATCTGTCTCTATCTGTCTCTATCTGTCTCTCTCTCACACACACACACACACACACACACACACATACACTGAGCTGATGCACAGAGTGATGCTGTGGGAACCAGAGCCGTACGACACTAGAACGCTTCACAACCTCATCATGAGCTCGGCTGGCCAGCACTGCTAGAATACGAGGCCTGCAGCCATGAAGCAACTGTCACTTCTTCTCAGCCACAGCCCTGTTTCTCCCATGTTTGTGCATGTGTGTTTTTCCAGTGCATATAGTGTATGTGTGCTTGTGTGTGAGGGAGAACTAGAGAATGAGCTCATGTAAGACAGAGGGACTCCATACACAGTATGTGCTGTATACATGACAGCAAGAGAGGAGAGAGAGTGCGCCAGTGCTAAGGAGAAAGTGTGAGACACAGACCAAAGCACGTGTGTTTGGTTCTGTTTTCTTAGCTATAGCTCGTCAGCTCTAGAAATACACACTTTCAATAAGATAATCAGAATAAAAAACACTAAATATTATGTGCTTAATAAACTAGATTGGTCAATGAGTCTTTGAGAGGTTCTTCGCTGTAGAACACCTTCAAAAGAACAAAAAAGTAATGGCATTGCCCTGCAGCATGTGATGCATTCACTGCTTCAATATCAAACACATTTCTCACACAACCTCAAGCACATTTGCCTGACAACAAATTCAGTGTTGTCTCTGGTATTTGTCATCCAGAGACAACACTGAACGTATTAACTGGAGAGGGTGCCTATATATCGTCTTTGATTTCAGCTTCAGACTTCACATCTCATTAAAACATTTTGGTGTTGGGAGAAAGTTAATATTCACAAATATAAATTAGCAATATGTTAACAACCTATATTCACAGTTACGTTAATCAGTGGAGGTGTGTTTGCTGGTCATTAAATCCTCCGTTGTAGTTGATATTGTGCATGTCTTGTGATTTAACGACCATCTGTTGATGGTGGTACATGACTACAAAGAATTGTATGCCTGTATATGGGAACAGGCGTACTCTTTTATAGATTATTGATTATTGATTATTGATTATTGCGTGCAGGGCTGTAACATTACCATCACAAATTAGTGTATATTTAGCTGAAACATCCTCTGACATTAATACTCTAGTTAGCCTATAAGGCTAAACATGCTTTGGTTTGTAAGGTTGGTACATTCAGGTGCCAGGCTAGATGTCATATGACCCACTGGTCATCATATCATGTGACCTACATTAAATTGTCTGAATCAGTGGATGGAAACATAATGTGACCCACTGGACTCAGGTGACATAACCTTCATCCGATAATGTGATTTGAATACTCTATTAGAGTCCTCAAATTGACCTTTCACCTTTGACCTTGGCCAACCTCCTGAGGGAATATGATGCTCATTGGTGGATATATTGTGCAGTGTACATGCACTGACACTGACCATGAAAGTGTACCAAACATGTAGAAATGTGTACTCACCACACATTGCACCAGGGGGGCAGCCAAAAACTCCTTTCTTTCTTCTCTTTATCCGAGCATGTTGTCAGTGTTTTATTCTCCTCCGTCCTGCTGTTTTCTTTCACCTCTCTCTCTTCCTCCTCCCCCTCCCTGTCCCCCCTCTCACCACTGCTGTTCAGGTCCAGCTCTGTCGCTGGTGGGGAGAATCCAGGCGACACACACACACATACACACACTCACAGCTCCGGGCGATGCTTTGAAAATACACTCAGACACAGCTGGGCTCAAAGCTTGGTGCACACACACACACACATACACACACCTCTACACCCACACAAGTATACGCACAAACACAGCCGAGCTCCTCGACAGTCCTTACACCCCGGTGCAGCCACACACACACATAAACACGCAGCTGGTCGCAGATGAATGGAGACTGTAGCGTTGCGTCGTCCTACGTTATTGTCGTGATGTTTTGAAAAATCTGTGATTCAGGTCAGTCTGAAGGAAGCCTCTCTCTTAATTTCTTGATGGCATCAAGTTGGAGAATCGCCCATCGTGGTTTATTTAGTCATATATATGTACATATGTATACACAAAGTATACATCCTGCTTCCCCTCAACGGATCCTTCGTGTTGATGCTCATCAAAGCACTTCCACACTTATATTTCCTCAAGCCATAACAGCAATCCTCCACTGGCCAAATCTCTGTCAGTCCAGGACAAAATAAAAATAGGAAACATTTATGAATGCTTCAGCAGTGTTTGGCTTTTCTCATACCCTAGAGTGCCTGTCAAAGCAGGTACAGCATGTCAATCTGTATTCATCAGTCAGGGCTGGTACTTGTTCTCGTAGAAAAGAAGAAATGGTCCTGATGTGGTCTCAGTGATCTCTCAGATGTTAAGTTCCTTCTTCCTTGCTGTTCCCAGACAAGATAAAGGTCCAGTTCTTCTTTCTGTAGTCGATCCACTCCCCCCAAGAAACTGTACAAGCTGGCTTAAAGGAAGTCTAATTTGAATGTCTTGTCTTAATTTGTAGCAACGTTCCAGCTTAACCACGCTTGGCTGTCATTTGACGCACTTAACAGCTTGTCTCTTTCGGTATAAAAATCCTTTAGAATAAAAAATCAGCGGTGTTTCTTCCTTCTGTTTCCCCCTCTGTGGTGCAAGGAGCGAGCTCTTTCCAGTGTGGCCTGTCAGCATCAATATTTAACAAGAACCTCTTGCTGTGTTGCTGTCACAGTTAAAGTTTCCATGTCCCTGTCGTTGTGCATTGGATGACATGTTCTCTGGTCTGCAGTGTTTTCTGTTCGTCTCTTTTACTGTCCTTTTAGCTCTCGCTCTCAGCTTGGATGTTAAGTTTTGCTCTGATCTGGCTTGATTTGTTTCTTACCTCTGTGTTCTGTTCTTTTGGTCTCTTCAGTTCTTTTCTAGCCTTCCACTCTCTACCATGTTCTGTCTTTCTATGGCCAACCTTCTTGAAAGCTTATTCTCCCATATGCAAACCTCGGTCATGTTCCCACCCTATGGCAAGACAGAGTCACTCTGGACTTTCTCCCCTGTAGCTGCTCAAATAGTTTGCATTAAGACTGTCCTTCTGTCATTCGCTGTTTTATGTCCGCAGTCTACCCTGCAGCAAACCTTCATTCAACCTTCCCTCAACCCTTTGAAGTCATATATAACCCCTCCACTTTCTAAACTTAACCTTTTCTTGCTTTCTTCTCCCTCTAGCAAACTGATTCACTTGGCATATATCTCACTCATTGCCTGCCAGTGCGGCTGCTTCTGTCCTCATCCTGTCCTTCCTTTGTCTAATGACTGCTCAATTCTGCTCAAGTCCTCTCTATTCTTTCCCTATACCGCTCTCATTGTTCCTCTATCTCCCTCTACCACTCCTCTTGCATGCAGAATACCCAGTATTCTAGCTGCTGTGCCCTGAGTCATACTGCTCTCTCCTCCCTTTTCCTTCCAGAAGCTTGCAAATGTTCCTCTGTTCGGGTTTTTTTTCTCCTCTCTCTCTAATAACACATTAGGATCCGTTTAGCGTTCCTCTTAGTCCCAGGCACCAAAATGATGCTTCTGCATTCCGCTGAGACAGATGGAGGGATAGACAACCAATCAGAGAGATACAAAAAAAAAGAGAGACACACTTTAAAGTCTGCCTTTAAATTCTTGTTTGTTTCTCTCTGTGTTCTTGCAGCTGCTAATAGTCTCTTAGCTTCATTACAGGTGGTTTCTTCTCTCCTCTTCTGACAGTAGAAGTGTCTTTCCACTTGCTGTGGTTGGTGATGCAAGTTTGTTCCTTTTTCACTCTCTCTAGCCCCTTCTGCTGCTTCTTCATGTACACGTTTTTCACAGCCTGGGAAATAAAAATAAAAGCTAAAGCAGGGGTAAATGTTCCCCTGAAATCACACACAGTGAAGCAGAGGGACTCTCTGAGAGGGACAGAGCAGGATTGGAAAAGAAGGATATGTGGAGATGAATAAAATAAAAAAAGATGCCCTCAGGATCTGTGGAAGTGACAGCAGAAGAGATATGGAGGGAGACAAGAGGAGGCAGGGAGGAGGAGGATGAAGAACAAGGGAGGAGGAGGGAGGTTGTGGAGAAAAACGAGTGTGTGGGTGGAATGGAGAGATGATGATAAGATGGATATGGAGTGAAACGAGAGGAGGAGCTTGACAGATAAGGGAGAGGAATGAAAGAATGGATGGATGAAGGGACAAGTGGATAGATGTGGATGGATGAAGGGGTGGAGGGAGAGAAAGATAGACATATGCATGGATGGATGGAGGAATGCTTTGACAGGTTGACTCTCCTATGACATCCAGGTAGTCTTTGATGAAGCTGAAGAGAAGGCCTCTCCCAGTCTCTAATTGGTCAAAACTATAAGTATGCAAAATATATTATATAAATATTTCATAATGAGTTTATAGCTATTTGAAATTTTACCTGTATGGGAATCCTGTCGTGCTCCTCCTCTCACTCTTAATTTCTACCTCTCTCATCGATTCTTTCCATCCCTCTGTCTGCTCCGGCAGCCTCAGTCTGTGCTATCACTAAAATGCAGCATCCCTCACTACCTCCTCCTCTTCCTTCTCTCGCTGTCTCTCCCACAGTGGTTCCCTCATTTCTCTCCCTCCCTCTCCACCCCTCCGCTACCATTCTGTCTATATTTGTCCTTCTCTGCCTCTGCCCACTGTCTCCCTCTAACTCCTCTTCTCCTCCTTCTTCTTTCTCTACCCCACCTTCTGTCTCTGCTCCCCCCCCCCCCATATTCCATCCCCACCGCTTCACCTCCCTCTCTTTTTCGCTCTCCTTCGCTTGCTTTTTTCACCCTTCCCTCACTAAGAGAAGCTTCGAGAACAGAAGTGGACAGGCTCTGGGAGTAGAAAGCTCTCAGGACATGTGAACACCATTCAGAACCCTGCCACAAGAATAGTACGCGCACAATACATTCATATCTTGTCATTTGCATGCACATGTTGAAAACACACACACACACACACACACACACAAAAATGAGCATACAGTGAGGTTTTGTTATGCATGCGTACCTGAGCAACATTTACAGTGCAGCCTTACTCAAACACAACACACTAAGGGCATTGATAATGAAAGAGGTTTTTCTGCAGCGTGAGAACACAGCTGCAAATCGATGAAGGACTGAACAGAGAATATATGTAGTGCATGTTTATGTGACTGCAGCCGTGCACATGCATATGCAAAGACACACACAGTGCACATGCTAAGTGGAAATGGAAATTAAGTTTGATAAACAGCGACCAAGTCGTTGAACAAATAAATCCGTTCCATTAGTTTTGTGTAACCAGGGAAAGACAGAGAGAGATCGAAGAACAGGAAGAGAGAGACTGTGTATGTGTGTGGTTGTGTGTGTGTGTGTGTGTGTGTGTGTTTCAGAGTGTGTGATTGTGTGTATTTATGTATTTTACCACATATTGAACATTTGTGCATACATGTGTAAACTATGACATGTCATTTCTATCCCATTGTCCTTTGTGTGTCTAGGTGTGTGTGTGTGTGTGTGTGTGTGTAGGTGAGTAGCTGGTTAGAGCTGTTCTTTTGGCCTCTAGCATCACCCAGTGCCACCATCTGTGCTGCCAAACAGATGGGAAGGGTCTGTGTGTGTGTGTGTGTGTGTGTGTGTGTGTGTGTGTGTGTGAGGAGACTTTTATTGGGGTGAACGGATTAAAGATCATCATTTGAAAATGCTAGAAATGATTTTTCTGTAATTATTTTATTTGAATGTGCATAAAGACTCAATAAACCTTAGAGACATGAATGAGTCGGCATTTCCAAAACGCCCACTCCTGTTGTCAGAAATGTAATGTTATGTTTAAAGAAAAGTCAGTACCTTCATTTTAAATGTTTATTTAGTTTTATTTCATCTTTAGGTTCCCACATGTCATTAGCCTGTTAGCCTGGCTGCTTATTAAGCTACACATATTTACAGTAGAGGAGCATGCTGGTCTTGTTATTTAGTAGACCAAGCACAGAACTTTTTTGAGTTTACAGTCTGGCGGCCTCCCAAACTGGCACATCAATTACAGACCAAACCCAAGGTTGAGAGATCCAAGGTTGCACATTTTGGGGTTAAAAACACAACTCACAACTCCATCAGTCGAAAATTATAGGCCGATAAATCTTAAACCAATTTATGTATGAACAAGCTTTTTTCTCCCAGAGCCCTTTGTGGTAAATTCCGCAGACATACTGTCTTCTAGTCAAGATTCAACGTGTTATGGTCATGACACATAAGTGGAATTGGCAGCAAAGACAGAGGAACTGGAAATGAACCATGTCTCTGCATTTTATTGCCACACATATTTTGCATCAAATACAATCCTCAACTTCCACTCTGGTCTACTGTGATACATTGGGGCATTATTTAATTTATCAGTCATGTCTAAAACCTGAAATGCAGGACTAATAACCATTGGTTTAAAGCCATAAGCAAAACATGAACTTTCAATTGAAAATGCATGCATTATTTATAATAGTTTACTCACTCATGAGTCACATGTGAAACAACTTTCTTATATATTGAGTGAACTGTTTCAACATCTGTACAATTCTGTCAGGAACATTTACACCCTGCATGGCTGATCATTTGACTGTGACAAAGTTGGCCGTGAGACATAAACAGGAAGTGGGCCATATGTCAGCAATGCTGGCTCCAGTCATTCAAACCTCAGTTTGCTTTGCCCCTGGAATTGTTGCTTGCAGTACATTTGTTTTTACACACCCTGAGAAGAGAGAGGAGTAAGAGGGGCACTGTAGCACTGGTAACACCTTTTGATTGTCCACTGTTGATTTTGTATGATGTTGACAGTCAAGAAGATTACTCTTAACAGATATATAAACTGTCCTGGCAATGCCCAGTCAATCTCCATCTCACGTCCCTTACAGTGAAATGTCTATCTCTCTCTCTGTTGCAACATTCATCCACTTAGAAGCTGAATGCCGAATGCATTTCAAAGCCAAATATGTCACATCAAGTCAACATGACTGCACTTCGCATTTCAAAGGCTCCTCCAGATGCGACAGAGGCATACATCCTACATTACTTGCTATCTGTACCTTGCTTTCTGACTGGTTATCTGGGGCTTAAATTCAGCTTGACAGCTGATTCCACTGTGCTTTTCTAGTCCTACCTGGGACCGCAGTGGCTCAGGATGAAGAGTGGGTCGTCCACTGTCCATTGGGTTGTTGGTTTAATCTTCAGCTCCTCCTGTATCCTTGATGTGTCTTTGGACAAGACACTGAACCCCAATTTCCTCCCGATAGTCATGTTGCATGATGAATGAGTAAAAGGCAAAAGAAATTGCAAAACACTTTGAATAAAAGTGCTATATAAAAGGCGGCTGCCTTTTAAATAAATAAAATTTACCATTAACCACAGATTGACAGTGGACATTAATTCAGCCAACCAATAGCAGAAAAGCATCTGAATTGTAACATATTTTCTTAAATGAGTAACTATTCTTCAACACTTGTTAAACCTGCAATAACTTTGGGCCACGACAAATTGACACACCCATCTGTGGTGTGGTTGGGTAAAGAATAAAAGTTCAGTCTGATGTTAAGTTACTCTTTATCCACAGTCTTTGCCTAGCCAAGTGTTTAACCTCATCCTTATTCATTTATATGTCATAACCTCATTCATTTTCTAACCACATCCACACTGTAGTTGCCATGTGCAGATGACATAGAAAGTGAGATAAACAATGTTGTAGTAGCCAGGGTTTTGCAGAAACATCTGTTATTGATGGTCTTGTCTGGCAATAGGATAACATGTTGCTGCCTATAACATCAGATCAAATGCCAAAAAGAACATCAACAATGATTCAAACAAAAAAATATAAACACAATATCTGAATTGTATGTAAGTTGAGATGTTTTAAAGTAGACAGTGAGTTTAATATCTGCACATGACATGATGCAGTGATGTCACGAGGATGTGTGCACAAATTTTAGGATGTTAGCCATGTTTATGTGCATAAATGTTCCCACATGTCAGTTGATGGTATGAGACCTCATGCACAAATATATGCTCTGTACATATTGGATTAGGTACAGATGAGCAGAAATGACCCAGTGGTTAATCCTACTAAATACTTTAGAGTTGTGGCATCTCTGGAGTCTATTTTATGTGATGTGAATTGTATATTTTAATTGGACACAGGGGCAAAGACATACTGATAGACAGAATAGACAGACAGATAATGAGAAAAATACTGATATGTGCATATCTGGCAGCAGACAGACACAGGAGAGCAGCAGGGACATACATCTCTTGCTCATTACAAAGTTTGCTGCGTCATTACCCTGATCAGACCTTAGCTGCTCATCTTTCCTTCATCTGTCTTCCATATTTTTCTTCTCCCTCTCCTTCCTAATTTCACAACCCCCAAAATTGCTTTTTTTAAGAAGTACTGCTTTAAACAGCAGAACAGAGTAACACAAGAAGAGAGATGCAGACAGTTATTAAGACAGAAATAAAGAGACAGTGTGTGAGAGAGGGAGAGCTAAATTAGGAAAGACAAGACAAGAAAGTGGGGGGATGTGCATGTGTGTACATGCTCATGCATGCATACCATGTGCATGCTTGCATTTTGTGTATGTGTGCATCTTTACAAAGCCCATGTGAAACGCAGGCTACTTAATTCAGTTTTCTCCCACTCTCGTCTCCCTCTTACTGTCATTCTGTTTCTTTTAGAATCTTTTGGGATGTAATGAATGTACAGAAATAGCTAAAACAACATATATTAATAATGCATAACAAAGAAATAAGTATAATTGTAAAACTGAACAGCTTTTATTAGGTAATCTTATATATGAAACAAAGTAATAAGTACACAAAAAACAGCAAACAAATTGTAATGTCTGTGATTTGAATTAGCCTAAAATATCAAACCAATATAAAGGATACAAAGAAAACAATTACAATTCCACTTCCTGTTGCTTTCACAGTCTAGAATGTAGTATAAGCTTATTTTCCCACAATGATTTTCCATATATTGTCTTTAATCCAGCAGCAGTGTAATACTGTAGATCAACGAGACACCATATTCATTCCTTTTGACTTTTTCCTTTTGACTTTTTGACAGTTAAAATCCAGTTCAGGGATATTCATCATCTTAATCAGACATAGATCAATTTGATTGAATTTATGTCACAGTTAGATTGTCTGCTGGAAAGAAATGATTGGATTCTTTCACTATCATTTACTGCCCCCCCCCCCCCCTCTGTGCTCTTTTTTATATATCACTGTATGTCTCTCTATTTGTCTAGCAGTTCTGACAGAAATGCACTAATTCAAACTAAAGTCAAAGTTGTAATGAGAGGATGCTGCATACACACAAACATGCAGACACTTGCTGCGTAAAGCTAATTTGAAGGAGATCTGTGTTTATAACAGAAGGACCATCATCATCACGATACAGCCAAAAGATTCTGTTGGGACGAAGATCCTTCGCCATAAATCTGGGTCAACAACAGACCACTAGACTGTAAATATGCAGCTATATTAAACTGCACAGGGTTATGGGTCTCCCTTGTGTTGATGTTTGGGACTGCAGGGTGTTCTGTAATAAAGTGTGTTTTGCAGTGTTGTTTAGTCACAGATATGCTTGTAGTGGGTGCATAATGTATGTAAGCAATATATTTCAATGAGTCTGGTGTGGATGGACTTCATCACATTCATAGTTTCCCTTACATCCCTGCAGAAATTACAATATTATTTCTAGAAAAAGAAGAAAAAAAACAGAAGCTAATGCCTGAAAGTTGAAATAATAATAATAATGTGATATTTTTAGAGACAATTAAGCAATTGTTAGCAATTAAGCAAACATGTTTGTGTTGGTCACAGAATCCTCAGGCTGCTTCTGGATGGAGGGACCCCACCCTGCTACCTTGAGCAAGGCCTGTTCCTCTGCTCGAGTGACGCTGCTCAGGTGTTAGTGCACGTATGGATGTAATGCTCTTTGCATCTAAAAGTTCGTCCCCAGGCCATAGCAGTAGTTGTTGGAATGTGTTTCTATGGAGGACCAAAACTGCCATAATTAAGAATAAATAAATAAATGAATAAATGATTCAATAAATGAATTGATATGCCATTAAATGCAGCAAAAATAGTATTAACAATAAATATAGGCA
>JAVQJD010047508.1:0-55100 GCA_036023655.1 Nannoperca australis | reverse complement strand
GGACCGGAGTGATCTTGATGGTACGTGAAGTTGTAAAAGGTCTGAGAGGTAGGCTGGGGCGATGCCATTTAATGATTTGTACGCCATCAGTAGGATTTTGAAATCAATCCTAAACCGTACTGGGAGCCAGTGAAGAGAGGCCAGTATGGGTGAGATATGTTCTTGCTTACGTGTACCTGTTAAAAGGCGAGCTGCAGCATTTTGGACCAACTGCAGGCGCGAGAGGGACGCCTGGTTAACACCAGCATAAAGGGCATTACAGTAGTCAAGTCTAGAAGAGATAAAAGCATGTCGTTTGAGATAACCCTCTCAAAATCATTACGAGTTAAAAACGACTTGACCTTAGAAAGTAACCTCAGTTGATAAAAGCTGCTTTTGACCACTGAATTAATCCGTTTGTCCACTTTGAAGTCATTGTCCATTATCACACCCAGACTTTTTACAGCGGGTTTCACATATTGTTCCAAGTCCCCAAGGTCCATATGGGTGGCATCACAAAATGCCAGTCTTCTTTTCATTGAAGCTTAAGAAGTTTAAGGCTATCCAAGCATTAATGTCCTTGAGACATCAAGCAAAGGATTTATTGAATTTTTATCAGTAGATTTATGGTGATGAAGAGTGAGTGAGTGAGTAAAAGGTGATTTAACCCAGCAATTACTGGGTGGGTGCTGGCGCCCAGCCTCCTCACCTACTGTCTGAACCTAATTGCCGTGGTTTCGAAACAACTCAGCATCCTTTAATGGCCCCTTAAGTAAACAATCAAAGCGCCAAAGCGTAGTTAAAGGGCATCTCAGAATGAAACAGAAATCTAACACTAGGTGTACGTGAAAAAGAACATTACAAAAATAGATTCTGGGAAACACACTTGTTTGCCACCTCACCTTCAGTCACATGAGAGTGTGTCCTTTTCATTGTTATGCATATACCACAGAAGGTCTTAAACACTTTCCACTTTGACATCTAATTGTCATGCAACCCAGTACGATGGACCTGTTTCACAACGGGATGTGGTTTTCCTTAGAAAAGCAAATATCAAGATTAACCAAGTGGTTGATCAACAAATATTAAAGCTGCATTAAGCAATGCAGGAACAAGACTTCAAAACAAAGTCACAGCAGCAAAGCCTTGATTGAAAGAATTATCGGCTTATGGCTGACATGTTATAAACCCCTCACATTACGACATGATCTGGGTTGAACATCGCTTCCCACCAAGGTTCGGGACCAGATTTTTCCTCCGAATGTCGGGAGGGGTGAGTCGGAGATAAATCGGCCCAAAACTCATGTAGTCTGAGCCAATTTAGAAAACCAGCAGACACAGAGCAACACGGGTATCCCACTGGAGTTGCGTAAAAAGGCTTGTATGTCTGGTTTAGTTCACCAACTGAAAAGAAATGTGTTTAACTCTCATCCATCATTTACTTTTGCCTTGTCTCATTTGGTGCTGGGCAGGTAGCACATACTTGGCTTGTCTGAGCTTATTTGCTTTAAACAACCGCCTACGGATTTAAATTAGGAGCTAAGGGAGAGCTGTCGGGAGTCAACCATGCAATTTTTGTAATACTGTTATATCAAAACATCTACTACTTATTTAATGCAAAATAGTACATTCAGCAGATTTTGACTGTTTGTCGACAAAAAAAGCAATTTTAAGTCATTACTTTGGGCTCTAGTACCTTGCAAACATTTTATGAAAAAATTATAAAAAGACTTATTGATAATAAATACAATAAATACAATGATTAAATGAGTTATAAATGAGTTAATATGACATATGACAAGTGGAAACATTCATAGTTCAATTAAATCAAAACAACTGTCACAGGATTTCTGTCAGAGCAAAACTCAATTTCAACCTGAGGTGTGTTACACAATCTCATGTACACCAATGTCACAAACAAATGACGAAAAACGAGTAACCGGAATGACCAGAACACATAATGAAACTGAAAGTTCGACGGATAAAGATGTTCTTTAAACCACGAAGACCCAGAGCCAAATTGGCACACACCAGGTCAGAACAGAACAGAAACCGTTGTACTGGCCAGTTTTATGAAGACCTACCCAGCATCCTTCAGGAGATCCAGGAAAGCATGGAACTTGGTAAAGGAGCTCTCGATGCTCTCGAGAACGGTCTCATCTTCAAGAGCACTGAAAGCAGATGGTGCTGATGCAGAGCCAGTGGCTGCAAGTGCCTCTGACAGGGAGAGGTTGGTGTCACGAAGACGGGCATTCTCCAACTCATACTGAAAAGAAATAAGAAAAAGAGTGAATAAAAGGGAATCTTAAAGCTGGTTAGATGAACATAATACACTGTAACTAAAGTGCTTCAAAAATCTGAATTACAAAATTGTGGGATGTCCTCTTTTACCTACCACCAGAGGAGCTTTCTCTCAATTTTAGACTGAACAATAAACATTTAATTTGGAGTTATAATGAGCAAAATTATTCAAAACTCACATCAATCTGACCATTGCCACATCTCTATATATACACATGACATAAGGTTTGGCACTAACAAGATCTCTAAAACCATGGCTACATTGCCCACAAACTTTACATTCAGAGTGCATCGCTCAGCTTATCCAAGAAAATGCAAGCAGGTGAAAAGCTGCAGTAGAAACAAACAGATGAAAAACAAATAACAGGCAAAAGATTGTTGATGTCAGTATTTTTGAGATTATCATTACCTCCATGAGTTTTGACTCAGCTTTCAGTCTGGCTCTGCGCTCCTCTGCCAGCCTCAGACGACACTCTTTTAGCTCCATCTGCAGGACACGCACAAGAACACACGCACAAACACAAAGTGCTTCAAAGTAAACGGATGAAGTCCAAAAATGTATGCCTTTGTCTTGTCTTCTCAACTTTAAAAGGTTCCAGTTTGGGCGCTAGCCTGATGTGACTAACCTGCATATGTTCAAACTGCCGTCCAGTGATCCTGTCCAGGAGACTAAGAGAAGATGGTCTCTGGTCCACTTCCACCATCCCTTCTTCTTCCTCCTCCTCCTCCTCCTCCGAACCTGACTCCACAGTAACCTTCACAGTAGCTGCACCCTAATTTCAACAGATGAAGATGTAAAATACAGTTTGACTTTAAATCCCTTTATTTTGACAGGGTTCTGGATCTATTTTCTAGTCCAGAAAGTCTCAAATACATAAATGATTTGAAATGAATCCAATCCATACTTGTCTGAGAACACAAGTATGGATTTACAGTAATACACTGTAAATAAACAAAGGACGCCTCACCTGAAAGCTTTGATCCATCACACTAACTCCAGGAGGCATACCTCTGCAACAAAGGCATCCAACATAACATTACTCTTTGATTCACTGAGTTCTGTCACAGCGATACCTGATGAGTGTTTTAAAATAATAAATAGGAGGTCTTGAATTTAGAAATGGACTACAGTGTTTTGTAAATTGGTCTGCAATAATCTCCTCACCTCTGGCGTTCAGCTCGTGCAGCGGCCCGCCAAGGCACATAACAGGAGCGGGAATAGGGTTTCTGTGCCTGTGCAATGCCTGAACTCCGCCCTCCAGGAGATGCTCCTTTACGGGGGGCTGCACCAGAAACAGAGTCGCGTAAAGAAGTGCAAATTCATGAACGTAGACCTTTTAGCCACAGGGAGGTTTTCTGGGAGCACTGGCAGTGCGGGCCCTGTTCTTGAACAAGGACACACAGTCATGGATCCATGATGTGCTTTGCGTCTAAAAAAGCAGGTTCTTTACATCCCAAGCAAAAGAGAATAAAGGCTCATTATTTTAGTTACTGTATTAGGGACTCTTTGTTTTTTGCTTTTGTATCCAGACCAAAGGTATTTAAAAGTGTTGCCTTTAGCGTCAGGTGAGGACCTACATAATTTTGTCAATTAAATTAAGGTAGACTTGTTAAGAACATTGTTAACATCCTATTTAAAACAATAAACAATATCAAGCACTTAAAAGATAACTTTCAAGTGTCTTTTTGCATCGATCAGCAGCGTTGTCTGGAGGAACAGAGGGAGAACAGGATAAAAATGAATTCAGTTCTTACCATGTCTCCAGATGATTAAAAGTGAGAAGTCAGAAAGAGACAATATGAGTATGAGATAATAGACGCTAGTTTAGATCAGTTTGGGAAAATTAACCTTTTTATAGCCACAAGGCAAGATCTTTATATGTCCCTGATGAAGTGCAGAGACAAAACCCTATGCCAGTCTTACTGCTGTAGGGGTACAATGATTTTAACTGTTTGAAATCACAGACAGGTGCCAACATTTAATGCAGTATTGTGAGAAACAAGAAAAATGCACACACATACCTATCCTAAATGTAGCTTTTCCTCTGACTGTACCAGGTAGTGCTCGCCTCTTTGGACCAGAAGCTCTTTGTGGTTCGGTGGCTGCAGGCTTGATCCAGCAGTACTGCAGTACAGCACAAGGAAGATACAAGCCATGGGAACAGACTTGTAACAAATATGAAGCATGCATGTAAATACACCACTCATTCACTTAGATGACATTAGCTCCAGAAACTCACCTCTGGTGACTGTCCGTCAGCCTTCATCAGTACTTTCTCTATTATAGTTTTAATTAGGACCTTGTCTGTAAAAGAAAGAAAACAAAACACATTCAGCCAGATTTATGCTTTTTTTGTTTCAGAATAATTGCAGTATTAAAGTAATTATAGAAGTATATAGAAATTATTGCATTTTTCTGATATAAAAACACTACATAATGGAAACTTGGTTAGACTTAATATGCATTTGGGACACAGCTAAATAAAAATCTAACAATGCGCTAGCTGCGCCTAGAGGCTGCAATGTTTATTACACCCACAATAAAACAAACAACAAACCAATACGCTCTGTCCAGTGTGAAAAAAGAAAATGTTATGAATTTGGTTGAGGTAGCTCCTTACCAACTAAAGGGTTACTACGAATATCCAGTACACAAAGAGCAGAATTTGTTTTCAAGGCTTCCAGCAAATGACGAGCTCCTTCACTAGATAGACCACATCTCTGTAGGTCCACAGCTGCTCAACAAGTCACAAAACAGAAACAGAATATCTGAGCACAATTCCTACAAAAAGGAAAAAGGCAACCAAGTAAACAAACACTTCTTCTTTCTCTCAAAGCCACACACCTACTCACCTTTCACCCAGAGGTCCTCGACGAGTTCGTGCGCAAGAGCGGCAGCACCCCTGTCCCCAATTAAAATGTTACAGTTAAGGGTGACACGGCGGAGACCTCCCATTCCCTCAAACTGTGGCTGTCGATACCTCAGAGACTCTGCCCATGCGCTACCATGCCTCTGCATCCCCTGGTGCTGAGGAAAAGATATTTGTATTCTCAACACAAATGTGCAATTTTTGAATACAGGTAATTTTAGGGTGTTGGTTTACAATAATGGTTAATTATACATCACTACAATACAGTCCAAAACATAAAGATTTGACGGCAGATACAGTCTTTTTACACATAAGAATTTGATATTACACCTTGATGATGTTGGCCATATGCTCTGCCCCTCTCCAGGTGAGATTGCATCCTGTAAAATCTACCGTCCTGATGCTTGTAGAATACTTAACACTTTGGCAAATGACTGAAACATAATAAAAATGGTAGTTACAGAGACAACACGCTCACAGTACAATCTTGTGAAGACTTTCTGAACAATACAAGCAAATTATACTGTGAATGTACACACCCTCTAAGCCCTCATCGCTGATTGGGCAGTTAGCCAGAGAAAGGTTTTCCAAGGAAACACATTTTGCCAAACCCTGGAACAGAATAAATAGGGCTAATTATTTTTAAAAAATATATAATTTCAGTCTTAAACAGACAGAGCAGATGTTTGCAAGCAACATCCACCCCGGTTCTATGTACCACACATCCAAAAGTTTCCTTCTCCAAGTACTAACCGAACTTTAAAGTAAACAAGGTTATTTCTCAACACTCACAGCGCAGAAATGCTTTCAGTAACAGAGAGCGAAAAGAAAAGAGGGGAGTAAATGCCAAAGAGCTCACAGGTCTGTGCCAGTCTCTCTAAATAGGGTTTTTTTTAAATGGTATTGTCAGGTTGTTTTTACCTTTGTCAATGTGATGAGGTCCCTCTCTCTCAGTGGAAGTCCATTGAGCTGTAGAGTCTTGAGGTTGGGAGAGACAGTCAGACACTCTCTCAGGGCCTTGCACAACTTAAATGTCATGTCCTTAGAGCGAATGGCTGGGATCTTCTTCCTGAAGCTAGACTTATAGTATCTTCTATCTGAAATTGGTGGTGATATAATTAATGTTTATATGCAAAATTGGCAAGTCGTTTCAAATGTTCATGTTTCAAAAACATAGGTAATTAAGAGAGTTTCAACAGTTTTTACTACTACTTGATGTACCAGATTTATTTTCTGCCTTACCTGTGTCTCCAGAACCCAGACTAGCTTGGTATGTGCTACTTATTGCAATGTGGTGCAGGTGTTTGTTGATGCAGAGAGAGTTGAGAATGGGTGGCCAGTCTGTGAGTTTGACCCTGTCTCCGTTAAAGTCCAGCATCCCTTTGTCAAGGTTCATCTTCACAGCGGGGAGAGGGACCGATTCCTGTCTGGCACAGGCAAAGTCATAGTACGCCATAAAGTCCTGGGCACCCTGCCGCCGAATGTGAGCACTGTCTTGAACCATTTTTGACCTAGAAACAAAAAGATTTTTAAAAGGTCGTTAAGCAAACTCCTCACTAATTGCATAAAGGGGATGAATGTTTCTACTACAAAACTGTGTTTGACTTGTCTAGTTCAGACTGATGAAGTATCATATTAACTTCAGATAAACTTTGGAAAGGATTTTTGCATGTAACATTTGAAGCACGTTAGGAAGGAATCTCTTAAGTGCCAGTATGAGGTGGAGGGATGATTACAGAAAGAAAAAGGAATTTCAATATTCATATGGGCACCTGACTATTGTTGACCTGCATTGAAATGTGTGAACCTATCATTTAAGATAATTTTACAATTTGAAAAACCAAAAAGTCACACACACTGAAACACTAAAAATCATAAAATTATAAAGGAAATGATTACAAGTGATCCACAGTGTGCTGGATTTTTTGGGTCTTTCACATTATGAGTTTTTGATCTGATGCATCTGTCTGTAAGACCTCTTGGTATGCAAAAAGTTTGTAGTAATTGTACAGTAGCTTAATAACTCAAAAGGACACCTTTGGTTGTAGGTAATAAAAACATTAAGCTATTTGTAATCTGTTAAATTCTGTGATATGGTTAGAAATATAGTATATTGCCACAAGTTTTACTGGTCATATTAGCAAATATTTTGATATCCGTTACCAAAGATGAAAGATGGTTTGGTTGATTAGTATACATTACAAACTAAGTTGAAATGTACAGGGTACGGTTTAGTCCGGCCCTATTTGAAGTTATACGCTAACCTAGGTGTCAATAGCGTTAGCAAGCTAATCTCCTAGCAACCGTCGGTAGTGAAGGAGACTAGCAGGCTCTCGTGCTGCTGACAAAATGTCAATGCTCATGTTTTTAGCTGTAGTTTCATGCACTATTAAGTGGCATTTAATCGAACTGAAACAATTGAATATACCTTCCACATATAATTGAAGTCTCTATCGTCGAGGCACTGATCTCTTTGTTTTCCTTGATCACAGTCTGATAACTTCTCCGGACTGTTATTGTTGACGACGGGATGGTCCCCTCAAAAGTGGCGCTGTTGTGCCAGAACAGCCTCGCCCACTTCTCTTCCACACTGCGGTCAGTGCGAGTCCATCCGGCGCCCTGCTGCCACCTACCGACGCGGAGGGACACCACATTTCGCTAATCATCATAGATGGCTTTGAATGGAGTGCTACATTTACTCAAATTACTGTACTTAATGATTTCAACCATATCACCCAGCCCTAATGATCATATCCCTAATTATTTGACTGATACAGTCATTTTAATTGGGTTTGATTTTAAAGGCAACACAATTTTCTTTTTGTCAAATTTCACCATTATTGTTACTTTTTTTATTATGTTTTTTAATGTATGTTTTATTTGCTCCCAGTCCGGCCAACAATCAGCCTGTTAATTTGCGCATTCACACAGTCGGCGATGTTCTTGCCAGCTGTCTTTCCTGCATCCAGCAGCTGCATGGATGATGGATGGATGTGTTTAACTTCTTGGCTTGACTGGAAGACTCTGGGTCGACTTGGCGAGTTGACAACCAGCGTCGTGTGATCGCGGTTGTTAGACTTGGTGAAGGAGGATAACAAAAATATATCCTGTGCACGTTGAACTTGCTTCGCAGTACAGGCCTCTGCTGCTTAAGGTATGTTTTCTGATACCACCCACCATTATACTTTTGTTTATATTTTAAATAAGCGCGCTGGTCAGCTATGTTGGTTTTTTAGGTTATCTCCTTTTGCTTCTCGAAAGGTACGCTAGCTAGCTAACTCTAACACCGCTACGTTAGCTTGCTATCCAATCGTCTCTCGCTAGTTGCGAAAGATAACCCCTAAGATATAAACCAAAATATAATGGTGGGTCATATCAGAAAACATAGATTAAACACTTTCGAAAGAAAAATTAACTATTTCGATGTGACAGGGAACGAAGAGGCTGTAGTTACTTTTTGTTCCAGTTTGGGTGCAAAGTCAGGCAGTTGGCATCCGCGACGTTGCGTTACTGCCACCTTCTGGTGACCCCCGGCACTACAATGTATTATGCTGCAAGTGCACAAACAACTTTTTGCTCCAATGTGGCGCAAAAGCGAGGGCGCGCATAACTTGTCATTTATGAGCGATTTGTTTATACAGGTGTGCAACTCATCCTGCAGAGATGACTTCACATTTTCTATACGGGTGTGTGAATGTTTTTTTTTCTCACCATATTCACTGCAGCAAGTGTAGCAAAATGTGAGCATATGCTTTTGTTAATTTGTGATTCATGGCATAGGATTTGTGCACAGGCAGTGAAAAATTTGAGATGATGTAACTGCTGTGTTGTTTGTGAGAGAGAGAGAGAGAGAGAGAAATCTACAGACTTGCAACTTTGTAAAGTCTATTTCTGTGACTTCAAATCTACTGATAGGCATGTGTGACTATTTTCTACAGCTACAAATTCCGCTGCCACAGGTGCGCTTTTTTTCCCTTCAATACTACTTTCATAAAATCCCTCCAAATTGTGGTTGTGTAACGTGTTATGGCATAGAAACGTTTACATCACATGTTAAAAATAATTACAGGGGTTCGTAAAAATGATCTGAAATCACTCTAGTTGACGACTGTGGTGTTGGAATCCAGTAATTCAACTAAAATGGGTTCAAACAGAGTCCCGGTGAAAGTCTGGACGGGTAGCTACTCCTGTTTCCGGTGTGACTAAATACAGCACGACAACGCCCTCTCCCTTGTTTAGACGAAGCCCATTGGTCAGCGCAAACGTCCCCCTAATGCCTGGACCGCTCTATTCCAGTAATCCCACCCTATCCTAGTTTCACTGGGAATGGTCTAACTAGTAGCACGGTTTTTTGTTGTTGTTGTAAAAAACTGGATTATTGGACAAAAAGCCGAAACGACACTGAAAAGGATTTCTTTTTACAACAGAGGTAATTCTGGTGTTATGTGTGAACTCATAATAACGTTTAATGTTAGTTTGTTGCCTTAGATTGCAGCTACTGTAGCTAACTGATTTTACAAATACCAGTGGCCTGTCTGCGTGTGTGGTGGGTGCTGGCTGCTAAGGGAATTTAAAATGACATTTATAACTCAGCTTGTCTAATTTAAGTTAACATTTCTGTTAAATATGAAAGCTACACTTATTTGAGTGTAACCACCGCCTTTTCGTCGTTTCTGATACGACTTTTATCCGTACCTATACCCATCATGCTGTCCAGTTGCTAATGCTAATGATGCAACCGTCCCGAGTTGATTTCAGTTTGGGATACCGGCTGTATTAGCAACTTTTCATGGAGGACCAGAATCATAGTGAAAAAATAGCTAACACGTGAACATTTACTAGGTGTTGAGTGAGCAGGCACATTATTATTGTTGTTGTTGTTATTGTTATTATTATTATTATTGTGTAGTTGGGAGCCCAGAGGTGTAATGAACCTTATGACAATGTGCGTTTCGTCATCATGATTGTTTTGCTCACAGATTGAAAAGGGCCAGTTCAACTAATCTTTTATGGTCGTTTCTTAATATTTGAATTACCCGACCAATGTGCTACAGTATGGCTCCCTAAATAAAGGCTGTTCTCTCGCTTGATCTCAAAAAGATCAAGTAATATTTTCAAAATCAAAAGATGTTTCTGCTTTATCCTGATTTTAACGTCCTTTTACAATGACTGCCGTATTCCTGTCTGAGGGTGAATTGTAAAAACAGGTTGCTTACATATTGTCATCCTGGTTTGAGTCAAAACTAGAAACACTGAACATTAGTCACCATAACAAACTGGAGAAGAAACGTACACCGCCTTGTTGGTCTGTTTTCTTTAGTAAGTGACTTTTTCTCCCTCACTTCCTGTTGCTTTAGAATTACATTCATAAATGATTACAGGGAAAGGGAAGGAAGGACATTGTGTTTGGTTGAGGTCCAAAAGCTACACACACAGGACTGAATGTCCCTTCTCCACTGAGGTCAGAGCACCGACATTTCACACACACACAATCATCTGTTAACTCTCTCTCTCTCTCTCTCTTCACATATTTCCTCACTAGCATCCGGTCTTCCTCTCGTGCCATTTAAAGGTCAAACATAATTAGCAGCTAACTTAGCTCTTGTTTCAAAATGCTCCCACACTTATGTAGTATACTAGAGGCAGTATGTGCTTATTTCTTTGGTTCTGGTGGTCATCATATGACTACATAATGACAGTGTTGCTGCTGAGTGTAGGCCGAGAACAGACACTGCCTGGGTTTGGCTTCAGCTTCCATCCCACACACTTTTCGCAAAGACAATACTATCAGAGGTTTGGATCGTTTTTAGTTCGAACGTGGTTGTTATATTAAGGTGCTTTAAGGTTGGTGGGTGTGTATACAACTGGATAAAGACAGAAAAAGCTTAGATCATATCTGCTACTGTCAAAATGCATATAGAAAACACCATAGCTGGCATATAAAAGGTTTCATCACAATCTGATGTCTGTTTAGATAGTGATGGAACTTTAAGCGTGCTGTAGTGTTTTCCATGAGTAGTTTTTCTCTGGTGGTAGCTTGGAGCAATTTTGGCTTTGGCTTCAATTCCTTTTTATTTTTGTTCTGGTTTTGCTTCTAGCAGGGTTACCACTCCACTTTATACTTTAAGATGTCTCTTGTAGGTTGAAACTAGTGTTGAAACAGTTGATACACCAATAAGTAGATTGTCTAAATTAGTGACTTTTTTTGTTGTTGTCATCATTAACACATTATTTATCAAATATATACGTCTTGTCAGACATAACAAATAAAAAAATCAATTTGAGCTCTGGAAACTTGTGATTGCCATTTGTAAATTTTTATGATATTTTACACTAAATTATTATATTAAAAAGGATTCATTGGGCAACATTAATTAAAACACATAGTCATTGTGGGTTGCAGCCAACACAAATATACGCTTACTCAAAGCAAACACACATCATTTCGCACGGGCCAGTAACTGAGGATACATTATGAATTGCACTATTCACAGATTCATGTGCTGGAAACAGGAGTATGTTACATATTGACTGGTTTTGCACAAATATTTAAATAATATTAAACTAGGGACAAGTAAGGCCTTTTGAGTAAATTTGGATTCTGAGAAATGATTGCATCACAGGGATGGCCAATTCCTGCACAGTATATTTTGCTTGGGAATATACCTGGACATGTTCCACGGCTTGCTTTAAAAGACTGCCTTACACAGCTGAAAAGTTAAATGGAACAGTGGCAAAGTCCAGTGTGGAGAGAGGAGACAAACTCCAAATCCAAAGACATTGTATTTTAGGTGAGTCGCTCCCTTTCTTTCCTAAAAATAGAACTACTGCAGACCTACAGATGAGGTTGGGGCTTGTTTTTTCTTTTTCAACAATAACAACACTATCCTTGTGGTTTTTGTAGTTTGTATTCATATTCATTACTGCTGCGAGGACAAGGACCAGAGCCCAGCAGAGATGTATTGATTTGTATGTTGGTGTGCATTTGTGGCTATCAGTTTCTTGGTCAGATTTCCCAGAATCTATGGCTGTTTTTCCCGCTTCCCATTAGTGCACTTTTTCTTTTTTTCCCCCCAGGGCTCGAATGGTCGTAGGATATCCTGGAGCTTGTAAAATGTTTCACCCTGGTGCAGAAGTTGGAAAACAAATCTTCTTTAGAATCCAAGAGCACTAAAGCATGTAACTGCTCTTTTTATGTGGGGACCCACTAGGCCTGCAGCGGGCTCAGAAACCATTTTGGTGCAGGCACAGAAGTGTGTGAAACACTGCTGTATTTGTGTTGAGCCATGCCGGT
This sequence comes from Nannoperca australis, assembly GCA_036023655.1. NCBI lineage: Eukaryota > Metazoa > Chordata > Actinopteri > Centrarchiformes > Percichthyidae > Nannoperca > Nannoperca australis. The sequence goes on along the minus strand of JAVQJD010047508.1, from coordinate 42,656 downwards.
GCATTTCATCTGGAGGTGATGATTTTTAAGCAAGACATCAAACCTTTTTAAAATCCTAGCCAACAGTAGAAAGAGCCGCATACGTTTGACTAAACAAAAGCATGTGTTCAGATCTTCAGATCCAAGTCAAACTAAATCACATAAAGTATTTTTTTTTTTTTAGGCATTCCATCTTTCACTTGATGAAAATGAAACTAAACTGGTGATTTGGAATGAAACGGTTAGCAGGCAGCCAAGATAAGCAGGCTATAAAGGGGCTCCTGTCCTCTTTTCCCATAATGTAAGTTTTCCCTTCTCTGGAGCCCGTGCGTTTTTGTTTCTGTAGCCTCATGTGAACTGTCATTATTAAGTCTTTGGCACCTGTAGCAGCTTGTATTGCTCCCTGCAAGTGAAAGGAAAACAACGGTATCTTTCATCCACCTCGTTCTTTCAAGAGCAGGGTTGTTTTTCATTCTTGTATCGCCATCTGTTGCTTCTTTAAGATGGATATCTGTCTATGTTTTTCCTGTTTTTTTTTCATCCATCTCTGATCTCTCATCTATTAACAGGCACTGATAAAATGTATTGCCATTTGTTTTATAAGGTTTGCAGTGGTCCCATTATAAATCAAAATGAAATACCCTGCTAAGATTATATTACGGTCACAATACACTGTCTGACTGGTCTTTTTTGTGTCACAAATATGCTTTAAGATGGGTTAGACTCTCTTATTCAGTTATCCGAATGGGCTTTGCCTGTGTCTTTTTCTTCTTTTTTTTTTTGCGTTCAGGTCATGTTGCAGTAATGGGCTTGGCAGTACTTGAGAGCATTGTTTTATCAAGCTACTGAGCTGTGTGAGGCCTGTCCCATCATGTCTCAAGGGAAACCAGACGGACTGCACTGCAGCATTTCGTTGCACAGTTGAAACACACAAACGGATCAGCAGAGAGTTACATACACAAACATGCACATGCAGGCCTTTATTAAGGCCCAGGGAGGCTCATAACAAGATTATTGCAACATCCTCCTTTTGTAATTTAATCAGACATGTTGATTTTGTCTTTCTGTTTTTAGAGAGATCAGTAGTCACGTAACTTACAGGCTGAGCCTTGACCTTCCAATCCCCAATCAGATGTTTTTGCAGTTAACCTATGTTTTTCAGTATCCCAAGCTACAAACACCTTTGTACCCCCATTATTACTTTTGTCTTGCAGTATTATTAATTACTTTAAATTACTTGTTTTTTTCATCAGACCAACAGTCCAAAGCCCAGAGATATTTAATGTATTATCACTTAAACTAAGAAAAGCAGCAAATCCTCACAATTATCAAAATAGTAGCCGATTAATTTTAACTTTTACTTGCTGGAACTGCTGTAAAAACCACCTGTTTATTCCAAAACATTGGTATGCTAAACTTAGGAGCACAAAATCTAAAAGCACAAGTATGCGGTTGTAGCGGACAGTGCAACTTTATATTTAAAGGTGCCTTTGGAAGGAGGTGTGTTGACACTTGAAGTGAACACACTGCGACCTTCCATTCAGTATAAACCCAGCTGTGCTGGTGGATTAATATTTTCCTGGAACAAATGTATAACCCAAATGTCCCATATATATGTTCAGCTGTATCTACATGGTTGTAACAGGTGTAAGCTTTGGACACAAACTTTAGACTGGTACTGTATATATATAAAACGCCATTCTCTGATGTGTGGTTTTCCACATCTCACCTGAAAGCAGCTTCCCTGTTGATGTAAAATGTGGCTTTTTCTGCCAGCGGTACCTCTGGCTTTGGGATACATTCATGCAAGAAACACAGTTGGCAAAGAATCATTGCAGAAATTGCTGCTCCTCCGCAGACCCATGAAGTGAGAAGAACAAACTGGCCTAATCCGAACAAGGACATTATGTTGGCATGACTTCAACTTCAGAGTTTCACAACAGCACAACAGCTGCCCTCAGCCAAACACCATCTTCATAGTATAAAACAGCACTGTGTGTTTACAATGGGAGTTTCATTCAAACAAAATAGGTTTACCAGTTAGCTGACAAATCCTTACTTTCTCCCCACACATTTTGGTTGATCTACTTCTAATCTTGACACTTTTCTTTTCTTTTCCCAAAGGTCACCCTCTTCCTGGGTTTTGCCTCTCATAATGTCTGGCATTGTGTTACTGTAGAGCTGTAGCACCACCACCTTTTGGGATCTGCAGACAGTGACTCGGCCAGTTGATCACCATGCCTCGCTTACGTGTCAGTCCCAGCTCAAAGCCTAACTTGAGCCCTCTCTGGCTCATCTGTGTTCTCCTGGGCCTGTGGGCTGGACACGCTCATGCTAAAGATGGTAAGAACCAAACTAAACTCCACCCATGACATTCAGATAAATACATAATTTGCATATCTCAATGCACATGATGTTGAAAGTGTTGAATATTGAAGCACTATATAGTTCCATGTGAAAAGGCGTTGGTTGGTTGGTTCTGTGGGGCTGATAAGAAAACCATGTTTGCATTTACTTTGCCATTTAAATCACTTAATCCAGTCATGATCCCCCCCAGTCCTTACTGTACCCCAGCAGGTGAGCCTGTCAGCCAACAGGTCTACACAGCAACTTACCATATCCTGGCTGGGAGGAGCTGCCACAACCTTTGACCTCATTATTCTAAGAACTGAACTCAATGATACTGTCTTCTACGTAAGAGCATTTGTATTTTTGTTCATTTGTTATTAACAAAGTTATGTTATAACTTGGTTAAATTCTCATGTGAAAGGAGATATAACCCGGCCGATACATCAATTATATTATATATAAATATACAGTATGAGTTTTAACAAATTTGATAATGATATATCGGCCAATGTTGATTTTCTTTACATACTAATTACATTTTTAGTAAGGGTTGCTTATATTAGTTTTTTTTGCGAAGAAATATACTGGGCTGGACATTTTACAGTTAAGAAATAAACTTAAACTATAGAAGGGTGACACTGTTTCAAAACACATCTTTGACATAATCGTGCTTCAATTTCTTGTACTTTATTGGCTGACATATACTGCTATACAGATATCTGCAATGAGCTAGCCGCTATATCGGCCTGGCTGATTATTGGTCAGGCTCTAAAATCAGCTTTCAAAGCCATATTTAATGTATATTCCTCTGTAGCACATTTTTCTATAATGTTTTATTTGCTTTTACATTATGCCATAGGTTATGCAGATATATTAATTCAGAAGATTTTTTTTTTTCCTGCATGAGCTATGACTTGTCGTTCATTCCCTTACTGTGATTTCTGTGTATTATCTGTAGGAGACCGTGTCTGCTACAGAGAATCCGGTGAGTGGTCGGCACCAATGGAACTGGACCTCAGCTGAACCTCTGGAGTGTACCTCGCTGTCGATCAATATCCGCTCAAGAGATGGACAGACAACAAGTGAATGGAGCAACACTGAGATACATCAAGGTCAGAGGGTCAATAATTAAATGAACATAAATACTACTAATTTGGTATTAACACAATGCATTTATTCATTCAGGATGAGTGAAGGCGAGGTCTTATTCATATTCCCTTTCTCTCTGAAATCTTACCAAGCTAAACAAATGCATTTCCTTTGTACCTAAATATAGATCTCTATTTATATCTCTCCCCGCCATTTGTCTTTCATTTGAACACTTTAAACATTCAGCTTTCTCCTTTGTCCCTCACTCTTTTTTTCTCTTTTTTCAGGAAGCGATATCCCCATCAACACAAAATTCCAGATGTACCCCCAGGACAGAATTGTACCTGTGGGGTCCAACACCACCTTTTGTTGCATTGTGGAAGAGGGGAAGAGCTTTGGTCACATCTACTATGGCACCGCAGCCATGAGCGTGACGAAACTGAGTAGGCGAACTTACGCCACTACCGCGGTTAATCAGGGACCATCCAACGCAACGGGAACCAACGTTTTCTGTTCTGACAACGCAAAGTCAAATCCGACTGGAGCAGTGGTGTTTGTTGGATGTAAGCTGAACAACTGGATTGACAAGAACTGAAGTGTGAATGGTTGAGGGATGAGTGTGGCAGAGGGAGGGAGTTGGCAAAAAGTCAGTAGGTCATTAAAACAGATAAATGGTAGATGTCACTGAAGTGCAAGATGCAACTTGCTTCAGTTATGCTGTTAATTGTATTATACACAGAGAAAGAGTTTGTTTATTCAAAAAGATTCTCGAACAAGCCGATCTGTTGCTGATAAGGAATGTTTTTGTGAAAAAGTCTGTAGATTTTTTCAGAGCTTGTCTTCTAAATAAATCCAGGAATTAATTAAAATATTTATACATGTATGTGATTAAGCAAGTAACTAAATTTTACTTGTGGTCTCCCCCTCCAGATCCACCACTGCCCAGTGATCTTGTGTGCGAGACTCGTGACTTAACCTCAGCTGTGTGCCAGTGGAACGAAACAGACACGCACTTGTATGGCAGACGAAGAGGAACAAACTACTCGCTGAACAAGAGGTACCATAGCCGCACTCAAACACAATAAATTACTTCTAAAACTAGCCAAACCTCACCTGTGCTGACGCATATACACAATAAAATGGCTGTAACTTGACCTGAAACCTGATGCTTTGTCGGAAACCGTAGGACTCGTGTTAGGTAGCAGAATTGCACACCCTTTATTCACAAAAAGCAGGCTACAGATTCTAAAATACGCGGAGTGGGACACAAGCTCAACACATCTGATTTGCAGATCAATTTCTTAACAATTCAACAATCCACAAAGGGATTTAGTAGTAGTAGAATAAATTTTAATATTCATGCTAAAATCACATATTTGCTATCACAAAATCCTGTGGTTTGTGTTCTTTGCTTGCACAACGAACAAACCAACCATCTGTTGGTACCAGACCTACCTTCAGGCACTGTCGGTATGATTATACGGCCCACACCCGAGTTAGGTTGACAGCTTTCACACTAAATCACCAATGAAACGAATCAACAAATGGCAAAACGCCAAACATCAGGTTATGTTTGAAAGCACCTTAAGATTTTATCACTGTTGTGGACACCGTGAACAAAAATCCTATTTAATCATACAATGGCATCTGTGTCAGATTGCTTGTGTCCGACTCAGATTTAAAACCCTATTAAACAGGAAAGATTCAAAGTCACAGTATTTTGGAAACTCTCAGAAGAAAGTCGTAATAGTACGGGACAGGGGTGGCAATGATGATTTTTATTTGGACCAGATTCACAACAATTCATGGACGGGCCAGGATGTGGTACAGTGCCACTTTGTTTCTGACATAATAACCCTGCATTATTTATGACTGTTCCCCCTGCCTTTCTCTAAAATGGGTTTTCTGCCCAGAAACCAAGAGCAAGAGAATGACAAGAAAAATAAAGCACTTAGTTTAAGTAACCACTTCCTACTTCTGTGTGTCCATTTAACATTGATACAGGATTGGCCGTTTGCCAAACCTTTTTTTTTTTTTCACAGGAATTGTCTGAAGGCTGGCCAAAAGAGAGTTACTGTATGACTATTAAACGTTAGCTTAGATTGAGCATGTGAAGTGATTATATTGTATTGTAATTTAATTTGGTTGTTATGATGTTATGTTTTACTATAGGACCTGTATCATAAGCAAACTGCAGCAGAACACGAAGACGAAAGAGTGTATTGTGGACCATTGGGAGGGTGACTTCAAGCTGGTAGCTGCGAATCCTCTTGGCCAGTACAGCCTCACTGACTCTGCTGAACTCAGTCACAGAGGTAGGTGTGTCAGCCTTACCTGAAACACCCAATTCAATTAAATATGTTATATATTATAACAAATTTTGATGCCAATAAACATAGAGATGAAATATACCCACGACAATGGGTTTTATCTCCTCAGTTCACAGATGTTGTTTCATCCTTTTTCTTTAGTCCATCCAGTAGCACCAGTTGACCTGAGCTCTGTCGTCAGTGCCTGGAATGCCTCTGTGCTGTGGCAGTGGAAGTACAACAGCTATTCTCCCCTGGCTCTTGTCTGCCAGGTAGAGCTTGCCTCCCATGGGTACAAAACAAAGGTGCGTTGTCTTTGTGTTTGTGTGTGTGGGTGTGTGTGTGTGTTGCAGGGGAAGGCCACTTGTCCATTTGTTTGTTCTGTCTGTCTCAGTGTGCAAAACCTTCTTTCAGTTTTTTTTCGTCCGTCTTAAATGGTTTGTGTATTTACATTATATCAGTCAGATAATACCACTTCCATTCTTTCTACCATGTTTCCATTACAACATACTAATGACCTATCACATTACTTTCAGCTAATGCAAGCTTGTATCTGCACGCTGCCTCCATTTTTGTGACCATCAAATCACCAAACAGTAATGAAGTCTAATTTATGTCTCCAGCATACCTTCTCTGGTGTGGGTCTGCGGGAGGTGCTTCTATCAGACCTGTATCCTGATGAGGATTACAGTGTTCAAGTCCGCTGCGGTGCCCAGCAGAATTTCTGGAAGTGGGGAGACTGGAGCGAACTATATTCCTTCAAAACTAACACTTATGGTAAAGAGTTTATTTGTGGTATCTCTTAATTTTAGCTGAGATTTCAGTAGATTTGGACTGCAACTAACTTTTATTACTTATTTAATATCTTTTTTTTTCAATTAGTGGCTCACACATGTTTTGTGATTGTTTGTTTTGTCTGACAGTCCAAAACCCAAAGTCGAAATAAAACAAAGAAATTCATCTAATTTTAGAGGCTGCAACTAGTTAATAATAGGCATTTTTACCTGATAAAAACATAAATGATTAGTTGTTTTTAATTAATTTAATTAATTGTTTCAGACCTAACACAAATGGGCATCAGTCAAGTGCGCTAACAGGATGCCCGAGCAGTTAATGTTTAATTACTTGTTGCAAATCATTAAAGTTGCTACATACTGAGTTAATCTTGAGTAATTATTACTAATTGCTCTGAAGTATAACCAAAATGTGACATTTTCTCACAGCTTGTCAGTTACAAAAGACAGTAGTCATATTATTACTGTAAATTCGAGTCCGTCCAGTGTGTCCATCAAAGGCCCATTCATGATTGCTCTGACTTTATGAATTTCAGGTATATTCGTATACATAACCAGAGTTCCTTTGACTAAAATCTTCATCCTCACTCAGGGTTTACTTACTGGAAACTTACTGGATTTTTGTAATACTGCTGTTTCCAAGGTCAATAATAATCTTTCAAGCATTTTTAGTTGTCATATTTTTATTGCTAGTAGTAGCAGAAATGTAATTTAATGTAACTATGAAACAAACAGGAGCAGTAGTGCCGTTGTTTGTTTTTTCTTTCATTTGTGTGTTTTTCTATTTTTCTTCGGTCCTCTCTCAGTTCCAGAAGCTCCTGATGTGTGGATGTGGATGAACAGAAACAAAACTGGGCAGCTCCTCTGGAAGGTAAATTTAGTTTTTCCCCTTTTGAATTGAAATTTGTCTTTTTTTTTTATTGTAGATTTGCCATCAACAATTTGCTATTTATACTGTGGAGAGCACAGAGTTGCAGCATGATCACATAAGCCACAGTCAGATGACGCGTGACGAGTGCGCTGCCTGTCGGAGAGTTTCTGTTTTAGTCTTCATCCTTTGTTTCTGCCTTTCTTCTACTCTGTTTCTCCATTTTGACATAAAGAAGCTTGACCTGTTGACTGTATTCCTTCTAGCTTCTGACTCGAAGACAGAGCCACGGTCAGATCACAGGTTATGAAGTTACTTTGTGGAGCCCTGAGCAAAACCTCCAGCACACGGAAATCTTTTTACCGAATACTTCAGCTGCTCCTATCAACCTCAGAGAGGCCTTTGGCAGTGACAAGGTCAATGCAACCGTCATTGCAAAGAACGCTCACTGGATGTCTCAACCTGCACGTATAATTATACCTCTACGCTTGACAGGTATGTGGAAATTGAGGGAATGTGTTTGGGATGTTTTAACATAAGAAGCAAAGGAGGCGAAAGTGATTTGTTTGTTTATTGTCAAAGGCACAAGTTTAACTTAAATGTTAAGGTACTGAGAGCAACTGGATGATTTGTCTGTTTGGTTCCAACAATCATGAAACAATTTAAAGACTAAAGCAGCAGTCAGTAAGTTATAAAATTTGGTTTTTATATTGCTGTGTATGTATTTTATTTTTTCCAGATGTGGAACCCCTTGCTGTGTCCAGGTTAATTTATACAGACAGAGGTTTCCCTCTGTTTTGGCAGAGCGATGCCAACACCACCTGTGGTTATGTGGTAGAATGGTATGATGCCTCCTGCACGTGGAACTGCGCTGTGGAGTGGATCAAGCTGGCCGCTGGAAACACTAATGTTTCCATTGAGTCAGGTATGTCAGCCTTGATGCCTTATGTTTCCACCTTTCAAGCTGCTGGAACTGTGAATTTCTGTTGGAGATTAATAAAGTATCTATCTATCTATCTTTTAAAAAGATATCAACCAAGTCCGTGAAAATAGTGCATTGTTTTCAACATTCCTTCAGTACAGGCGAAAAACTCCATTATCGCTGTCCCCCTGCTATTCCTGGCTATGGATTGTGTTTAGTAATTTCAAATGGGATTTTCACCTTCCCACATACTAAGATGAACCTTTAATCTCTACTATCCGCCAAAGAAGGGCCTGTCAAATTTGAAAATATACCATTATAATACATAATAATCTGTCTTTGCCTTCAGCCAACTTCCAGCCAGGTGTGAGGTACCAGTTTTCCCTGTACAGCTGCTCCTTTGACGTCCCAGAGCTGCTGCAGCGCTGGCAGGGATACACACAGGAGCTGGGTAAGGACAACACTGCATTTGGAAAGTTCATCCTCTCAGAAGAAGCAAATGACTAAAGCTGCCGATTCTTTCTTATTCCGGTATGTTGCCTATCCTTCTCGCCTTCCTCCTTTCCTTGCGGCTTCCACTAGTCCCTTCCAGTTCTGTCCATCTGTCAGCCAAGCAGCAGGACTCTGATATCCTCCTTACCTGGGACGAGATCCCGCAGGTCAACAGAAGAGGCTTCCTCCTGGGCCACAACATTTACATCAGTAACGGCTCCCAGCTGAAACTTTTAGGTAAATGTTATGATGTGAAGCGCCGCTTCTGTAAAAAGTATAGCCGTTAACAGTGGAGTGCTTGAATCGAATACAAAACATGCATAATTCGTGTAATTACAACATTCATCAAAATATGTTTTTGAAATGACATTTTGTATCTGGTTATAATCACTCATGTTTCTCCTCATTGCTCCCTCGCCTGCGTTTCTCATTTTCTCCTTCTTTTCTTTCCTTCTCGTGCCTGTCACCCTTTTTGTTTTTTGCCCTGTCCTTTTGAACAGCCAATCTCTCAGACCCAGGAATCAGGACCTACGCAGTTAAAGGTTTCCCTGAGGGCTCCTATAAATTTACTGTCAAGGCGTACACCTCTGCAGGCGAGGGCACAGGCGGCACTTCCTCCATAACGATGGAGCCATACAGTATGTGAACTTTATGTGCTTTATTTGTATAGCTATGACTGGTAATTCATTTATGTGTTTATTATACAGCTAATAATAATAATAACTTTATTTATATAGCACATTTCAGAAGCAAAGTTACAAAGTGCTTTACAGTAAGATCAAATGAAACGGTACAGTCAATCTAGTAAAATAATACAGTAAAATAATACAGGAATGCCATCATCAAGAGAAAGCTGTACAACAAACGTGAGTTTTAAGATGTGATTTAAAAGAGGCTGTATAGAGTGATTTATACTCAAAAGTAGGGGAAAATAATCACCTTGCTAGCTAATGTATGTAATATTTCTACTGTCTTGTCTTGACAGATGATTGGCTGATCTTGGAAATCTTGGCTTCTCTGGGAATCACAGCCTTATTCCTGGTCACAGTCACCTTTATTTGCTACAAGAAAAGGAAATGGTGAGACTGTTATGATCCAATCGTGTGTCTCTCTCCTGTTTGTGTGTCACATAAGTAATGTCACAATACACAAAGCAACATTTGTAAAGATATCTACCACACTGGTTTACAAAACAGTTAAAAACAGTCACAAACAGCTATTATTGGGTATTCTTTGAATTTCTTTAGGGTCTTTATGATAATATATGTCTAAAGTGACATCTTGTTTTGGCACCAGGGTGAAAGGAGCATTCTATCCAGACATACCTGAGCCCAAGCTGTCTGGTGATTGGTCCAGGCCCCAGGTACAGTATCAGCCTAATCCAATCTGTCCCTCGTGACTCGTGCTAATTCTATACATAGAATTTACAATTGACCATTCACTATTGGTGTGTTTTCTTTTATTATCCCCAGTGAGAAGAATATGAAGCAGTTTTCTCACGTTTAAATGGACTCCATAAAGTGTTTAATCACTCTGTTTGTCTTACAGGGGCCATTGGATTTGAAACCGTCTCCCCACAGCATGGTCCACATTGTAGAAAAGCCTGAGTGGGATTCTAGTAAAGAAGTGCTGGTCGTCATTCCTGAAGAAGACGAGGATGAAGAAGGGCATGGGGACGAGCCAATTGACACGGATGAGCCAACATCATTACGCTACTACAACCAAGTGGTAGATGAGCGGCCCATAAGACCGTTTTTCCCTGACTCCTCTGCTTCATCTGCATCATCTTTGGATTCGGGACGCACCGATGTGACGTACACGGGGATTCAGACCTCAGGGTCTTCTTTGGTCTTTCAGCTAGATACACAGGGCTCCTCTAAGGGCCACCAACCCCAGGCTGATCTGTCTGTCAGCTGTGGAGGTGGGGGAGGGGCTTACCGGCCGCAGATGCAACCTAGAGCCCCATGTGATGACGTGGGCCTAACTTCACACGAGCCTTTCCTAGAGCCCCAGGCTGCAAGTGCTGGGGGCTACAAACCCCAGAGTTCCTGGCATTTGGACTCCCCCGTGGAGGTCGGGGAATGTGGAAACCTGGCACCCTCTCTTGGATCCCCCACCTCCGTTGCTTCCACTCAGTTCCTCCTCCCCGATGGAGAAGAACACGCAGGAGAGAAACGACAGCGGTCATCATCGGCAGCAACCTGGTTCACCAACCTGCTGTCATCCACAAAATCTTAATGTCATCTCTCTCTCACCAATAGCAGACAGGCCAGGGGGGTTCACATAAAACTTTCAGATTCATTACTGTTACCAGTGTCATGCATTAAACAAGCCTTGCCCAAATGGTCCAGGTAAATATCCCCTCCGATGTAGCACTACATTCTTATAGTTTCACTTTGACAACAGGTTAATCATGCTATTTTATGTATTTATTCCAAACATACAGAATCAACCATATAGTTAATTTTCACTTTCATGCCAATATAAAAAAAAAGGAAAAAATCTGTATATTCATATTCAAAAGTCATAAGATTTTTATTCAAAATATTTCTTCTTCTTTCCTGGGAACCTGGTGGCTGTTAATGTTTTCTCACTGCCTTTTCTGTGACTTTCTATAGTGGGCATTTAGCAATGGCATATCCTGTGTTTCGGTTGACTATATGGAGTTTTTAGCTTGCATTTAAAAGGATTTTATCTTTTGTGATGTGAACTTGACTACATTACAGAAGGAAACTCAAAGCAAGAAAATTTCAAACCAAACGACGCCACAATAAAAGTAAAGGACATTTCTGGAAGAACACTTCAAAAGAACAGTTTCGATCGCAAGTAGCCAAGTAGACAGAAAACCTCCCTCTCATTAGAATTGATGTCTTCTGCTGGTCGGTCACCTGGATAATGTTGCCTGTGCTGCTGAAAGGAAAAAAGGCATTTGGCTGTAAAAGTGAAACAATTTTAAATGTATGTAAAAATGGCTTAGTAGCTCTCCGCCTTACAGATGTGATCTATTTTTTCACAAATAACTCTCTGACCAGTGAGACGTTAACTGAAAAATGCACTTATGAATGAGAACTGTCATTATTTTACACAGATACAAGAGTGGAGTTTTCTATTATGGTCTGGAATTGTGTGTGTGATGAGCCCAGTGGATATACACTGATATAAGCTAGAACATGAATACAAACTGATGTAATTTAATGAACGAACACACTGTTGTGTAATCTGTTACTTGTGAGTGTTTTGCTGTTTGTTTGTCTTGTTAAGAAACCTATTTCACAGGCCAGTGTTCTTTTTTTAATGGTTTGTGTCGAGCATTGCTATCAAATACATTATGATAATTAACGTGGATGGGTAATTACAATGTTTAAATTGCCTTGATAAATGTAATGCTTCCACTAATTTGCACCATATCACCTTTCACACACTGCCTTGCTCTTAAATGTTATGTATAATGAAAAAGAATACCTTACAGTAATGCAGTTCATAACTGATCAGAAATGTATTGTATTAGACATATAGATTCTACTGGCACTGAGCGTAATGTACAAAGTATGTCCGGTTTAATCCATTTTAGTACGTGCTGACATTTCAAAACCTTGGTTGCATTATAATTGTTACACTCAGCACTCAGTATAATTGTGTGGATATGAAGAATTTTCTTTACTTCATTTTCCAGCCCAGAGGCTGATATTGCTTATGATGTTGATATGCCGTGCTTGGAAGCTTCTTTATTTTTTTAGGGAGATCAAAGTCTACAATACATTTCAAGTTTTGTTTTTAAATGTGATTTATTCATTGCGATTTCTTTTTTCTAAAGCCTTTTTTGTAAAGGTTGTGATTGGAAAAGGGGACCAAGGGGAAATCATATATTGGGAAATGACAGAAAAGTTCCAGAAATGCTATAATTTAGCTTTTGTTGAAAGAAATGTGTGGACGTTATCTTGTGACCTTTGCGGATCTAGTGGTAACCAGGATGTTTATTATATTGTATTCTTCAGAGTTGAGGCCTTGGCTTTCCCGTGTGGCAGCCTGTGGTCTCTTGTTTCTCAGTGCCTCCAGCCAACAAGCTTTAAGTAAAACTACTGTGACATGAACAATGACTTAAATGAACTATAATCAATTGCTTCACTGATGACAGGCAGGCAGTTTTCTTTGACTACTGAGAAAAATGTATCCCTTCCTTTCTTTGCCTTGTAACGCTGATCTGAATTTTAACTTGATTAATGAGGGGAAATAGTTGAAAGATTTTGTCAAAAGCAACAGTCAAATTGAGCAAAGAGTGAAACAGCCAGTTGATCAGTGATCATTTCAAGGCAGTGGTAAAGGGTGGATATGGTTTTGAGTATTTAAACATGGCTAAAAATGGCATTTAAACATTTTCCTTTGAAGCCTGCTTTCTCAAACAAGCAGGGCTTTGGAGACTAACCTATGAACGCTATGTGTTACATGCTTTTATATTGATTTGAATCAACAAAATGGCAATTTTTGATTTTCCTCGAAATCTTTGTTTTTATACAACAAAATGTACATAATTGTAATTTTTCTTTAATTTCCTTCTGACAATACAAAACGCACCAGATGTACAGAACCCTATGAAATGTAAAGGCATCACACTTTATACTTGTTGTGGGCTTAAATACATGGAATCCACTTTAAATGTGTCTGAAAAGTCATGTAAACTGAACCTCGAATTGTGATCCTGTCTTGTTATGATAGTTTAGCCCGCTTTGCATTCCTATCTTATCAGAGCAGTGTTGCTTTAGCAAACACCTTGTCAGTAGGGCAAGATTACTCACCATCCAGACTCATACATGGCAACTGGAGACATGCAATTTAACATTCAGTGTTTTTTTTTCCCGTTGTCCATTACTCTGTATAACATTACGATTTAGTGGTTTATACAGTAGGGTACTCTTTCTACTGTACACATCTTCATGTCTGGCCCTAGATGTTTTTGCTAAATCAGTGCATGCTGTGTAAACTGCAAAAGAGTGGCTCGTAAATTCCTGTTTATGTTACCCTATGGCTTTATAACACTAACACTGACTAATGTGCATGACGACATGACTGAAGTATTGTGCACCTGAAAAAGGCTTTCATATCTGAAAATGCTTTTAATTTTATGATATTTTGCAGAATGTTTTACTATGAATTGGATTAAAAGAGACAGCGAAGTGCTTCGGAGTGAATAAATAAATGTTAATACTAAAAGCTGAAATGCTACTTGTTTAAAGGCAATAAAGTTATTTATCTGGCCACTGTCAGTTTGTCAGTGTTATGTGTGTGTGTATATATGTATGTATGTGTATGGAAAAGTGTGTGTATGCATATATATATATATATATATATATATATATATATACATATATATACACACACTTTTCCACTTGTCTGATATCTCCACAGAAATGTAAATAACTGTGTGCTGCCAACTTCCATAATCAATGTGCTCAATATTACGGACAAGTTCATTTTTCAGTCCAGTTAGTGAAGAGTGGCTTCCGTCAAGTGTTGCTAAAAATACTATCGTCCCTGTTGACCTTGATAAATGTGCACTTGTGCAGGTTCTGGATCAGTCTAGTCATTGCACACCTGATTTCATTTTGGTGCAGAAATGAAATCTGATCCAGGGCCAGCTGGGCCCGCCCGCTCCCATGAGAGTCCACGCTGGGCAACCCGGTTGACATGTCACCATGGCAACAGTGGACCGCTGGGATTTCCTCCGTTCTTGACTGTTCAGGCGTTATTAGCGAGCTAAAGAGTCATATTATTACCTAGTATTATGTAAGTTATTAGGTAGTATATTGTCTGAGTTGAACGTTACAGAAAGAAGATGTCGGACATATTGTGCAGGTGGCTGAACGAGGAGCTCCGGCTGTCAAAAGCTGTTGGTAAGTGGGACTAAAGTTACCGCCTATCTAGATACCTGCTAGGTCAATTATGCTAACGCTAACACTAAAAGGAAAGCTAACAATGTAAGAGTTATTTTACAAGCTAGCTACATATCAGACGATAAAAAAACTATTATTTACTTACCAACACAGGCAGGCAATGGATGTTGATTGGTTGGGTAGGAGATATGAGCGACGTTATTTAAAAAAAATAATGGACCAAGAGTATTTTGGAAAAACCTACATAGATAGGCTATATGTTAAACCTACTTACTTACTTCTTGCCTATTTTAATGGTTGTCCAACATTTCTAAGTTGTAAACAACATTTTAAAAAATTGTAATTGTAATGTAAACGTGTAACATTAAATTATCTTATATATATATATATATATATCATCTTCACAGAGCCAAAGACTTTTGCCAAGCATTTCTCCAGTGGTTACCTGATTGGGGAGGTTCTGCATAAGTATCAGCTGCAGAGCGATTTCACTATGTTTATGAAGAAAGAGTAAGTTGGCCTCTCTCTAACTCTTGCTATCTATCCATATCCTTGCTTTTTGTTGTCGGAAAAATAGCGGACTGTTGCTTAATTCTCCAGCTCATTTAAAGTGCTCATACTTATTCAACGTTATTTGCACCCTTTCTCATAGCACCTCCATCTCCAAACTGAATAATTTCACCCGCATTGAGCCTACTCTCCACTTACTGGGGATCTCCTTCGACATAAACACAGCCCAGGAACTGATGCAGGAGAAGCAGGGTGTTGCCACGCGCCTCCTGTACCAACTCTACGTCTCACTTGAAAAGAAGAAGAAAGCAGATATCAGCGGGACAGTGATGGAAATCATGCAGCCTGCAGCGATTGCTGGCCTGCACAAAAAAGAGCATGAGATCTACTCTGATGTAAGAGTGGCTGTATAGATGTATGTGTAGTATGTGCAGGATGTGGATGGGAGGATGTTTTGTTCTGTAGAAACATATTAACTACAGATAAGTAGTTTAAGCTACGTAGCATTACTGTATGATATGGCAACTCTGGCTGCCTTTCAGTAATATTTATGTTTGAAGATCACACTATTAGTCAAACATAACATCAATATCTCTTTTACTCTCTTTTTATATAGCGACTGCATCACGTGGTGAAACGTGATGCAGAGCTGAAGCTGCAGAAAATTACTCAGCACTATGAGGAGAAACGGCAGCAATGGAACGAAAGCTCTGCGATGACTCACACCATCCAGCAACAGAGACAACTCAAAGTCCAGGATGAGACGATAATGAAGAATATTGAGAAGGTACTGGAGACCATGCAAAGTAAAACACAGTGTTGTGCAGTGTCCCTTTTTAACAAGATCAAAATGTATGACCAGACTTTAAGGCAGTCTGCAGTTTACATCTGTTTTTCTCAGTCTAAGTCTTTGCAGTACTTGGGTGTTGGACATTACTATAATACTATACCAGTACTAAGTGATAAACCTACACTCGAACCCCAGCTGCTTAATGATGGAACAGAGGAAAGCTCTTGCTACTTACAGTGGGGATCTGTGTATGTTGCAGCTGCGGGTGGGTCGTCAGAAGCACATGGCCTCCATTGTCCAGGTGCCCAAGCCACCTCCCTACACTTCACAGATCAACCTCAAGAGGAGACAACATCAGCAGCAACGCAGAGCACATCAAGCGCAGGTGTGATCCGGATTAAATAATGACGTGATAATTTACTAACCAACAGAGGTCCGCAGAGTTTGTAGAGGCCGACGCTTGCTGACACTGGACCTGAAGTCTAGGTAGAAGTCCCCTCAAAAGCTCGGTCATCGTAATCTGTTGAATACATTATGAAAAAATCTAATTTTAGAAGGTTCAGGCCCAAGAAGTTTGCGTTTGTTCACCAGATGTTCCAAGGTCTTCTCAAAACCAATAGCTTGTTATTGCTTAACACCAGTCATTGTTTACAGAGCGGAGATTGTTTCTAATTCGCTTTCTCTGCCAAGGTTTTTTTTGGTGATTTCCCCGATTTACTAGGAATTTGACCCTCTGTATACAATACAATCTCTAATGCCATTGTCATGCCACAAGTTTGAAAACAATTAATTGAATTTCTAACAGCACATTTGTTACACGTGTCAAAATTGAAAACAAATGAGAGAAATGCGTTTCTGTCCATTTTGTCCATGTAGACAGTCCAGACTGAAATATCCCAATTTGAGACGAACAGGAAGAAACTGGTCACTTATGGTTTTGCTTCTTCTTCAAGGTGAGAGAAAAGTGTGCAAATGTTTTTTAGCAATGGAGATTTATAGACACCTGAGATGTTTACTATCATACCAGATTATATTAGAACAGTGACTTTATATGTTATTTGAACCTTTTCAGTTCTAGTGGTCAGCCCTTCCCTGGAGATTTTCCCCTTGGTGGCAGCTGCCAGGGCTGTGAGGTCCCCGGAAGTGGAGCCAAGCTGATATTACAATCCAATAGCAAGTATATACAGGATATCCGACAGAGGCTGGAGGAGAATGCTGTAGCTCGTGAGCAGAGAGAGAAAAGACGAGACAGATTCCTGGTGGAGCAGCTCAAGGCCCATGAAGCTCAAGAGGTGAAACTTCTCCTCTCCTCTCATTGAGAAATGTTAACAGAGATTAATACCTGCTCAGAAAATGTTGAGAATTAAGTCAGTATTGTCTATTTCTTGTCATCTATCCATTTGTTTTTGTAGACCATGTGAAAAATACATTTTAAATAAATCTTATCAAACCTATGCTCTTTCACAACAATAGTCATTTTATCTCCAAATCAATAAACTGATCAATCGCCTCTGCCTCGTCCTGCAGGAGACACGGCGAGAGGAGCAGCTGGTGAAGCGCCTGACACGTCAGACTCAGCAGGAGCAGCGTTTGGCAGCTCAGCTCCTCCAGATACGTATGCAGAAGGAGGTGATCCGGGAGAACCGCCTGTTCAGAGAGCAGCAGTACCAGCAGCGGAGAGAGAGGGACTTCCAGGAAGCTCTGGAGAGGGAGGCGGTGAGATAGGATGAATAAGGAAGAAGAATAATCCTCTCTATTGTTGCTTTGCATTAGGCTGTATCGGTGATAGTACGGGTAGTCTCATAGGAAGAGAAAGTTAGTTTTTGTAGCTTGTAGAGTATCAACAGGGTATTAGGTATTATGAAGACAGACAGAGAGATGAGGGCGGATAAATGTTAAAAATTAGGGATGCTGTGTGTATTGGCAAACTAGGAAGGTGAATTAAAATCCTCCTTTCTTTTTTTCTGCCACATTCAATATCAGTAATCTACTGATTAACGTAATGTCTGTTAATTTGTGTCTCTTTAAGGCTATTTTCCACAAAAACACCTAGTTATGTGTTTTTCACAATAAATGACCTATGTAACATCTTTCATCTTCCTTATTTACTTACAACAGTCGTGATTAGCAGAAACATTTATGTCATGCCTTCATCACTCATTCCATTTTTCTGACCGGGGCTTGGTATAGGCGTTGGCTCAGCAGTCTAAGTTGGAAGGCGCCGAAGAGATCAGAAAGGAGCTTGAATTCTGTAACAGGATTGCTGCCGAGCGAGCTCAGAGCAGATACAAGAAGCACTTTACGAGCTGCAAGGACATTTTGGAGCAGATAGTGGACTTGGCCACCAAGGTTGGAGAATATCGACTGCTCACTGGGAAGTACGTAACACAATTGCTTTTAATGATGCAGTAGAAACATGCATACGTTATATCAGTTTAAAACCTCTAAACTGACCTCTTGGTCTGTCAGTTAATGAATATTTGGATATTCTAAAATGTGTTATACAAATTGTGTCTCCTGGTAGTTTACAATAATTATTATCAGAAATGATATTGAAAGTAAGTTAGGCAATCTAACTTTAAGAGTTAGATGTACTTTAGATGTTGGATGGACAACTTTGGTCACTTGATTTTAAGGATTAATAGTGGGAGTGATAGGACAATTTACAAAAAATGTATTTATGCTTGAACAAAGTTCACAATCAAGCACAAAGCATAATATCAATTTTCAAAATAAAATTCAGCAGCCTTTTCCCTTCTAATCAAATACACAAGAGCAACAGAAGGAAAGATGGACACATATGCCCTTTAAGTATTGGTTTGTTTCTATCTTTCATCGTTGTTTCATTGTTTTTCTTTCTTTCAACAGGAAAACATTTTAAGGGTATTTAAGGAAAGCACTAACAAACTGAAATCTCTGTGTGTCACCATCTCTTTGTGGTGCGGTGCAATGCAAGTCAAAAACCTGTGAAAAAATTACAAATATCGGAAACATTTTTGTACACCTGACCAGTGGTCAAATAAAATCAGGAGATGTCAACATCCTGTCTGCTTCTTCTCATGATCAAATACATAATTTCCACACGTCATACACACAATGCTGCTCATTAATCACTTTTTGTATGTTTGTTTCCTGGTAACAATCAAAAAACATTTTATTTTGAATATATTTGGAGGACATTAAATTAGTAAATTCAGAAGTTTAAACATGTGAAACCATTTTTACACATGTGGTCCAGTTTTCATTTTAACCACAATTCCGCTTATTAAGTCTAGCTTTGCCTCCTGTCATTTTTTCTGCTGTCATGTCCAGTCTGATTCCAGAGAAGCCGATGAGAGAGTGGAAGGAATTGCTGTTCAGTGGTCTGCCTCTCTATGAGCCGATAAATGACCAGCAGCCAGGGTGTGGGTTCTCTACTCCACTAGACCCTGTAGAGCTTAAGAAGCAGGAGATAATCAAAAACCAGGACTATGATGAATACACTGTGAGTTTCAAACATGAGTGCAGTGTATTAACTGATTATGTTTGTATGTGTGTGTTAGTCTGCACACATGCTTTCAACCAAGCTACTTATTTTTATTTTTTTTGACAATAAAGGTTTGAATTGTCCCTGAACTGAAGCCCTGAACTGTCTGAATGCCTAAGATCCTCTTTGTCTGAGCCATATGTTATGTTTGTCAGAACATGGTAGGCGAGTGGGCATGGCCAGAGGAAGCTGGGGAGACCAAATTACCCCTGACCAACAATAACATTCTTGGACATGTTGTTGTGCGACTGAGGAACATTGTTCATCGACCCATCACGGAACCCTCCTCACCTTCATTTCCTCACTTTACCCTCAAGGCCTGTGTCCTGGGCAAGTTTTGCTCTGGCAAGACTACCTGCCTGGCCAAGATTGCTGAAGGTACATGGAATGGAATCCAAGCACAAACACATCACACCACCTACTTATTTACAGAAATTGTATAGCAAAAACGGATGTGGAATAAGATTGTATGTCTTATTTGTTGCTGAGTACGTGTGTTGTTTTCTGCTTTAGCCCGTGGCATCTATGTCTTATCAGTTGACACACTGGTTGAGGAGGCAGTGAATGCTTACCGGAATGGAGAGGAGGTTAGTCAGACACAATATGATATATTTGTAACTTCACTAGTATCTATTTTTATTGAATCTTGTTACATAATTTAGTCTTTGAAAGGATTTTTCAGGACCAAAATAATCTCAGCAGTCTCTCCTGCCGGTGCCAAACATGTATAAGCCTGTAAACACAGTTCACCTTCAACCTCTTTTGGACAAAATGTACAGGTCACAGAGCAGCATGGAGAGAAAGACCATGAGCAACTGCTTACATCCTCCTCATCAATTAAACCCGGTGGGTTAATGAAGCCAGCATGATTCTACTGTATTCTATTATTTGCTTGAAATAAAAGTGCACTAGATATTAAGTATGTCACACAGCTGCTTGTTTGATGTGATGTGTCACTCATAATTTCATTGTCTTTTTAGATCTTGACAATCGAAAGGAAAGTATAAACAGTAACGTAAGAGTAAGTGTTGTATGTTGCATTTGTGATCTTCTGACTGCTTATTCATTTTTATTGTATTTCATTTATATCACTAACCAACCTGAATTTGCTTTCCTTGATGATGAAATTATCTCTTTTGGGAAATATTGAGTCATAAACATATTATTTTCTAGAATTGATTTTTTTTTAAATTAAATACCCTTTCCTTGCTTACGTGTCCCTTATCCAGCTGTCTACCCGGGCCATGCAGGGAGCAGCTGCAGAAAAAGAGCTGAGGAAAGGCAATGCCATCCATAATGAGCTGTTAGTGGACATTACAGTGGAGGCTATCAGGTAAGCACATAACCTGTATTGCTATAAAATACAGTATATAGGACTTACCATGTGCAATTAATTTCACATAGTCAATATTTCAGATAAATCTCAATTTTACTTTTATATACAGTGTGGACAAAATACACAGTCCAAACCCCACAGATGCTCTCTAGACAGTGAAATATGTGTTGTGTCCGTACTAGGCAGGTTCCAGCTCAGTCAGGTTGGATCCTGGATGGCTTTCCAGTGGACTTCGCCCAGGCCTACCTGCTAGAAAAAGCACTGGGTGGGTCTATAGAAGCAGGGAATGGTGTTGTAAGCAACAGTACAAGCCTTGCTGCTGATCCCAATCCACCCAAACCTCCACCACCCGTAGCTCCTGTACTGGACCTGGCTCTGCTGCTGGATATCCCTGATGAGTGTGTGGTCAAACGTGCATTCGGTCAGACGGGTATGTTATGCCGGTGGGAATTTAACGCTTATGTATCTATGTCCCCAAACATCATCTGTTAGATGGTGTGTGTGTATGTATACATGCACAAGTTAAATGTAAATTGTATTACTGTGTGTTGATGTGGTTCTCTTGCTCCAAAACCTGGTGCCGATACAGATACTGCTGCTGCTACAACCTCCCATCCCACGGACAAGAACTTGTATCTGGCACAGATTCCACACAGGTAAAAACAAAAAGAAGAATCAAACAGGAAGCTACACTGAAATGAATACATTGCTGCTTTTGCACGACTGTGTGTCTAATATCTAACATCCTTCCCCCTCCTTTAGGATCACAGCTTTCCAGGACACCTGGCCAAAACTAGAGAAATGGTTTAGTGAAAAACAAAACATTCTGGTTCGTGTTGATGCTGATGTAGACGAGGAGGAGCTTTGCAAGAGGGTAGAGTGTGTCCTGCAGGAAGTTATAATGCAAACACAGGAAGGTAACTGGTTGTAATGTTAGTATTAAGTAAATGTTAGTAGACTCAGAATCAGTGTCTTCATTGTTCCATAAGATTACGGAAAAGAATAAGGTTAAAGGAGAATTTTTATTTTTATCAGACACTAATGATAAGATTCTGTCTCTTTCTACAGTATATGATGTATAGTAGACAATATGTCTTCCCTGAATTAAATCAGAATAAGAATCAGATTTATTCCCATGTAGGTTTTCATATACAAGAAATATGCTTTGTTGTATTGGTGCATTAACAAACATAGAGAAAAATAAAAATCTAAAAAGAGATATAAAATAAAGCCACTAAAAAGCAAGCACTGTATAAAAGCAAGTCAAACATAAAATAGAGACATTTTAATTTACATGAAAAAAGTAGGAAACAAATGTACAATAATATGGAAAATAAATAATATTCTAACAATATTCTGATATATTTCCTCATCTGCTCCTGCCTCTTCTCCTGTTGAATATGTAGTGTTGGACACTGGGAAAGCTCTAGACTCTCTAGAGTCCTATTCCAGCCTTTGTGAGGAAAGAGCCCATAGTGTGATGTCACTTTCTAAATCCAACACACACTCTCGCCAAGGTGATTTAATCAGTGGTCTGTGGATTACACATTTCAATTGTTATTTTATGTCACTTCCGGTCATAAAAGGAAAATTCTGCCTCATTCTACTGACAAATGGTAACTGACTTGTTTAAGGAAATTTAAATAATATGAGTAATAAATAATATTACCAATATCTATGTCAGGGTGGTTTTACCTTCCCACTGCTGTAATTAATAGGAAAACACATTATTTCCATTATAGTTTTTTATGAGTAGGTCATTGAATATGATTAATTTTACTTTGTAATAGTGGCAATGTATGTACTTTTCTTCTGGCTAATGAATAGGGCACTCTAGGAAGGCCTCAATTTCCTCAGTGACCAATGAGGACCCTCAGGGAGACCCCAAGGACCCACCTGAGTTTGCCTCTCCCAGCCCAGGTTCATCCAGCTGGGTCTATGTGGATGAACCCCTTCCTCCAGTAGGATACAACTTCTATTTATTTTGTTTTGCTTATCAGAGTAGGAAGTGCACTCCTAATATCTTTCTTCCCTGAAAAATATGGTTTTGGCAATGACATATGACAATTAGATGCACTCACTGGGGGTTACCACAAGGTGGCCCTCCAACATGATTTAGCCTGAGGAGCCTAATGACCTGTATTGCCTTTTACAGTCTGTTTCTGTAATGTGAATATACATATCATGTGAAATCTGTTGAATTACACTACAGTGTCTCGTTTTGATTTATCGTCCTCTATCCTCTCACTCCCCCTGCTTTGTTCATCTCTCTCCCTCCCCATCTCTATCTCTAGGAGATCCCAGAGTACCTGTGCACCCAATGGGACACAGTGTGTGATTGTTACGTGAACAATGTAAAGACAGTGATGCAGCAGCTGCGCTCACAACGCAACGTTATTAACCATCATCTATTCAACATCAGGTATTCTGCCAGGCCTTTGAACTAGCAAGGACATGAAATACTATATTTTGTGCAGTACACCATTTGCATAATGGACACCATTCTGTGTATATCTATTTTCTATTTTTATATGTGATCTCTATAACTGAAGATGTATAATTTTACATGCATTCCTATATTTATATATCTGATAACATGAAAAGCTAACATATCTATGCCCTCTAACCCTTGCACACCCCAAGAGTCACAAATATCTACAGTTAGTCTAGTTAGCTACAATCAATTGATCCTTATCATTTTAATACTAGGTTTTGTCATGTAAGTATATAGCTGCAGATGCAGTATGTAAGTTGAACAGTATTTCTAGCATCTGAATATAGTATCAGTCACAGGTTGTCATGGTTTTTGGGTACAATTGGATGTGACCCAAATGTTCGTACCATTAGGTCCTTATGAAATATATATAATATTTTACAAATGAAAGAGACATGTATGTTAATAGAAAGTTATTATAAAATAATTTCTGATAAATATGACATTTATTACTATGTAAGTATTAACTGGTTTCCTGTATCTGTAGAGAGGAGTACAAGCATTACCTGGTGCGTCCAGACTTGAAGCAGGAGTTAGTGTCTCAGTGGCAGAAGGACTTCAACAGCATACCTGACGATATGAGAGAAGACGAGGATACCAAAGCAGAGCTACATCTTAGACTCGATGTGAGAAGAATTTGTAAAATAATACAATATAAATAAAAATAAATACAAATGTAAAATATATTGACATGTTCTAATATGTGTACAGGAACTGTGTGAACGTTTGTGGGACATTAGTGACAAGCGTAAGGAGGAGGATGAGCAAGAGAGGGCTGCTCTCATGGGCTGGACGGAGGATCATACTGCCGTCCTCATTAACCACCACTCTATACTTATCCAGGTAACTTTTCTATTTCTATCTAAGAATTTATCTGATCAAAAATTTACTTTTTTTTTGGCCATTTCTATTCTATAGTTTATAAGCTAATGTTATAGACTATTTAATTTATTATTTTTGTTTGTGATGTAAAGGCACCTAGTTCATCTATGTAACTCTTCAGTATGACTTAGTTTTTGGTGAACCTGTAATCTTGGATTGTTTTATGTGTTTTGTGTTGTATAGTTGGAGGTGGACCGCTTCCAGGACACACTCTGTATTCTCAGGGTCTACTATTTAAGCATGTACCAGCAGGTGCTGTCTGAGCTACCCTCCAACTTTGTCCGTATTCCCCTACTGGACACCCTAGAAATTAAGGATCATGAGGGGAGGCAAGAAACACATTGTTAATAGCAACCTAACCATGTTAATACAAGATAATGAAATGAAATTGTAAATAGTTTATGGATTATGAGTGCAGAAAGTGAAATATGTATTTTGTTCCATCAGTACTGAACTAGCAGGTAGTCAGATGGACGATGGAGAGGACAAGAGGAAAACTAAAATGTAAGGGAGAAGCACTATCAGTTTTTCTGCAGCCTGTTTGAAAGATGAAATGCATGCTATTTCCTCACAGTCCAAATACTCCCCACCACAAACACACTCACACACATAAACAATTTCCTCCTCTTCTCCTGTATTCCCCACCTCCGTAGACATCCCGACTCCTCAGGAGGGCTCTCCAAGACGAAAGAGCAGGGTCAGACAGAACCTGCAGCAAAGATCATGTCAAATCAGGTTGCCTGCCTTTTTCTACCTTTCATTTATTTCAATATGTTTTGTCTTTCTCAAGGTCTGTAACTGATTTCTTATTTTAGAACCTAATCATATCTACACATAAAGGACTGCCATAAATAATATATACTCTGCAATATTTGTTTATTTTAGTTGTTTCGGGTTGTACTACCTTATAAGACAAAATAAAATGTTGTCATTTTCATTTCATTTAGATATAGTGTGTGAAATTGTACCACAAAACATACCAAAAGACTCTAAAACTTAAATAAAAATATGAATGGTGAATCAGTCCTATAGTAAGAGATATTGACCCTTTTCATTGTTAAATCTAGACTCCCCATGAGAAACTGATATCTGACTACGAGGAGGCACTCACAGCCATCAGCAAATTGGTAATGTTCTCTGTTTGAGAGTTTGCATGAACATATGACAAAGGTATATACTATTTGTTTGTTTCATTCCTGACGTGTAAGAGTTCTATGTGTGTAGGTGTCAGCAGAAGCTCACCAGGTTGAGACCAAAGCGCATAAAGAGCGACTTCAAGATAAGGAGAGGGGGAAGGCCTCTGCAAGTGCAAACAAAAAGGAAAAAGGGAAGGAGTCATCAAAAAAACAAAAAGGCATGTCTTTTGTAGAGTATTCAGAAAACGATGGCGAGGTGCGCTCTAACATGTACTGTGTGTTTCAGTATGTCTTCTATTATTATCTTCCCCAATCTTATTCCTCCAGGTCCACCATCCCCACCTCCTGCACCCAGCCCTGTACCGCCTGACAAAAACTCAGAGAAGACTCATGATCAAGAAGTCAGAAACAAAATACATAAAGAATATGCAGCCGCACTGGATCACGAAGGTATGCGCACACATATTAAGTTGTTTCACAATATGTATATGTATAATCATTATATTAACATATTAGCAATACTGTTTTCTAAGAACTGTGTAATATGAAGGATATATACATGCAGGTGGATGAATCTAAGTGCATATTTTTATGTGCACATACATGCAGGCGTGTGTGTACAACATCAATATGCTTATATTCCTGTAGTTGTGTTTCTCTGTTTGTCTTCCTGCATTTATGTGTGTGTTTTCCAGAAAATGCAGCAAAGGTGCGCATTGCACTGGTGAAAGGTCATGGTCTAGTGATGCTGCACTCCCTGCAAAGCAGAGCTGAACAGACTTTTAGCAGCATGCAGAAGTGGTTGGAAGCACACTATCTTGCAGAAATGAAGAGGTATAGTACACTATGAGTGTGGGTTCATGTATGGCATGGTAAGGAATGGTGTGGGCCATGTGTGCAAATAGATGGACATGAATGTGAATGAAGCAGCAATAGTGTAGCACATGCATTGCTGTCCCTGTTTTTTTAGTGCTGTTTTTGATTCGTGTGTAATTCTATCCATATTTAATCGCCATTTATGTCATGTCATAATCCTATATGTGTGCATGAACTAGTATGTTACTGTTTTTATTAATTTATTTTGGCAGAAAAAACGTAAAGAACACGAAAGATATCCAAATAGAACAATTACTTGAGAATATAAAAATGCATAATGCTTGTGGAAAAATGTAGGTTTTAGTCTCCACTGAGAATGAGCCATTTGCAACACATTAAGTCTGGTTAGAGAGAGGTTTTTTTTATACATAGAAGACATGGTTGACGTTTTTATCCGTGTCTGTCTCCTTTTCTCTAGTATTAACCAACTATCAGAGGTGGTTCGCCACCACATAGAGGCTGGTGCTAAGTTGCAGAACGAGCTGGTGATGGTACGTAATTACTTTATAATTGTTTTGAATTACCTACCCTAGTGTGGTGCTCACTAGTTACAGGGTGGCTCACACATCCTTTTTATAGTTACAGGGTGGCTCTTACTGTAGGATGTAAATCTGAATTGTTCTTCCAGAGACATTTGATAATGGGCCGTATCGTCACTCTTCCCGTTTTAAGATTCTCCATATTCTCTTCTCCAGGAATGCACTGACTTCTACCTGAATGGAGACTGCCACATGGTGGCTAGCCCAGCCCCTCCTCCCCGTCCACCTCCTCTGGAGAAACCCACACGGTCCACCCCGACCATCACTCAGCTGGAGTCACTCCACCAACAGCTATGCACTGTTGCTCCATCAGGTGCATGCAGGGGAGACGAGTTTGGGTGTGATTGGATCTATTAATGCTGCTATCCAGTTATTTATCTATCCATCAATCATTTTCCTTCCTCTCTGACTTTCAGGCCTCATGTCAAGTTCAGAGTTCTCGGGTTTGCTCAGGGATATCGTTTCTGTTAACATGGGCAGAAACACCTTGCCTGAGCCCTGGATCGGCAAGAATGAAACACAGGTAGATTTCAAAGTATTTTAGAGACTCAGAACAGAAAGTTGAATAATCATTTATTTTCTTTTTGCCTCATACCACCAAATAATACAACATGGTCTATACATTATGAGTCAATTGACAAAACGTTTTTGAACCAAATAACTACATAATCAAATAGAACTCTGCTAACTTGCAGAGAAAGCTAACCAAGACACAAAACATGTCTGCACCATGCTGTCCAGTCCAAACAACCAAATGAAAGACGTATTTCTCTTCTGTCCCAAGTTGATGGAGATTGTATCTCTGCTAACGAACGAGTGTGAGCTGATAGATTGGCGTCGGTTTCTGCTCAGTGCTGCCCTCCCTTGGCCATTTCCCTCCTTAACACAGCTTCTGGACGTGCGACAACGTTTCAAGGCAGCGGATACTGGCGACACAGGCTATATAAATGAGGAACAGTACCTACAGGTTAGTCTCTACACACACACACAAACTCAAGGATACGCTGTCAATTCAGATTCAGATTCTCTGGTCAGACATTCTAACTGTGTTTTCAATCACCTTAAGTCTTTCTTATCTGGATAAACCTGTATCCACAAGCTATCTAACCACTCACACCGTCCAAGGTTAATTTGTGGCCACCAAATACTCTATGTAGGTGGCCCCCTGTGGCCCTGAAGTTTTATCCCTATACTGCGAGACTTCATCAAAGCAACAAACATCATACAATTTCACAAACATCCCGTTTCCTTGTCTCGCTTTTTGGCGAATGTCGCTTTTTTCATGCCCCAGCCCCTCCTAGCTGGCTATTTTTTTCCCAGTGTCAGGCTACTCCATATCCTTGGAAAGCCCTGTTCAGGTGGTTATATGGTGTTATGCTGTTGCAAATAATTCTTTCGACTTTGGTTAGCTGTCTCTTTTTACACCATCCGTGAATCTGTTATTGTCTTTTCTTTCATTGGAGTGCCACAGTTAAGGAAGGCTGTGTTAAGTTGTTTAAAATTGCCTTTTCTGAATTGTTTTTAAATAACTTTACATTTGGGCCACCAAATTTAGGGGCTTAGTGGCCCATGCTTAAAATTATTAACGTCAATCCCTGTATTGTACACTTTATATAGTATCAAGTGTAAACTGTAGCTCCCTTAACATAAAAATAAATCTTTACATTTCTTCTCTTACCTTCTTTCTCACCAGACAGAGTTGTGGTTTTCCCATAATAGTGTCCAGCCTGTCCCTGAGGACCCCTCTGAGCCTCTACCTTACGACCGTCTGGCTAACCTACGCAAGGTACACTTCCTGCAATGCCTGACAACTTAATTTCATGTCATGGTAAACTTGTATTATTTCTGAAATGGGAAATTCAAATGGTCATGGTACCCAAACAACATAAAATAC
This sequence comes from Nannoperca australis, assembly GCA_036023655.1. Classification (NCBI taxonomy): domain Eukaryota; kingdom Metazoa; phylum Chordata; class Actinopteri; order Centrarchiformes; family Percichthyidae; genus Nannoperca; species Nannoperca australis. Next base: position 13,983 of record JAVQJD010047508.1, on the reverse strand, counting down.
ATAAAAGAATAAACAAAGACAATAGAGTAATGAAATACAGGTAGAATAGAAAATTTCACAACTTTTTTAACTATTAGTATCAAAGGACCTTTGTAAAAAAGGTAAAAAGAAATTCACCTTAAACTCCAACTTATAGAGGATGCAGTCATTACAATGCCATCTGTTTTCTTCTAAATCTCAAAGGGATCAAATCTTAAAGTCTTATGTTTACTGTGCATCCAAAGTAACTACAATGCAAGCAGTGAATAAGATAAATTAAACAGTAACATTTGCCTCTGTTCCTCCCTCTTAGTTCTTTTTCCAGTTGTTTGCGGACCACTCTTTCTCTCCCCCTCGATTGGACTATGTGTCCATGTTGCAGTACTTTGCAGCCGACCCTAACCCCAAGCAGGGCTTCATCAGAGCACTTAGTGTCGTGGTGGGACAACATCTCAAGCCCTCCTCACCGGGCCATCTTGTCAAAGTGAGTAAATGAATGTACAAAGAAAAGTTAATTCAATTTCCACTTGCAATTCATTGCCAAAGCACTTTATCTTCTTCATCTTCTATCGTCAACATCTTTATTTTCTGTCACCAATGTCTTCAAGTGACCCAGAATTATAACAATTATTATTATTAATAATGCAATGATTGTGTAACAGCATATGTAAGTTTTTTTCTAGTGGCTGGTAATTTGTTTTGGAATGAAACATGTGAGTGTTAATGTTTGTCTTTAGTACAAACTATTACACATGAATAGTTTTTGTGTGTGCAGTCTATGCCCAGTATAGAAGAGGCCACAGAGCTCAGCTCCTCAGCACTTGATGGAGAGTGCACGGAGACTTCTTGTGCGTCAAGCAGCTCGTTTGGGGAGCAGGAAGTGTCCATCCCTGCTCTCCTTGCTGTCATCTGCCACAAAGTCACCAAGATGAATGACGACACCCCCCTTCCTACAGGCTGCCTGAGTCAGGAGGAGCACACTGAGGTATAGCCCTATGAACGTTCAAACTGGGCTTTTAAGGAAATCCATAAATTAATGGATGAATAAATTAAGAAACGAAAGTAAATATGTAAAGTTGAATTTTCTGCAGAAAGTATTTTCCCTCAGCAAGATTTTGTTTTCTGTTACGCTTTCATCATTTTACCATCAATGTGCATATAAATGCTCTTTTTTATATTAATTAATATGGGTGACTAGCAGATATTTATGGGTTTGTATGAGATGCACCTACTTGAATTACAGAAGTGGGCATTTTGCCATTGGCAGCTTTAGGGGGGAGTCCACACCTTATTTTATATAATTAACTTAATATAAGTTAGGGTACATCATTTTATTTGTGATGGGGGTAAAATAAATCAGGCCAAGCCCCTGAAAACAATCCCTAGTATACTGAAGCTGTCAATATCTTTTAATATCATCATTTTACAGGCTACCGGGTCCACACTTCAAAACATATTTTTAAAAGCATAATTATTAACCGTTTTACTAAAATGAAACTCTTCCCTCATGGTAATTTTGTTTATCTCTGGTGCCCTCTAGCAACTGGTGCATATATTCAGAGAGCTGGGTTACAAGCCTGAGGACTGTGTCCCGTTCTCTGTTCTCTCTCAGCATCCTTTTACCCAGGGCCTGATGGAGACCTCAACACACTACCAGCTTGTAGTAAGTCTATGTAGACTCATCACCTGTTAATTGTTCCCCTACCGCAGTGTCTGTTAGATGAGAATCCAAAATAGCACACGACTTTTCCTCTGCTGCTGCAATCAGTCACACAAGCGTCGTCATCCAGACTGTCCACCATCATGTGCATTAATATTCTCATTGCTTCTTTTTTAAGCTGACAAACCTACACGAGTCCTCGCCCTCATCTTTCATCTCTCTCCCTCCCCACCCTATGTATCTTTTCTTTCTTGTTTTCCACCTTTATTTATCTCTCAAATATCCCTCTCTCTCTCTCTCTTTGACTCTCAGAACATTCATAGACTGCTGGTGGCCCATCAGGATGAAGGAGAGGCCAACAGCTTGACAGTTTCCTAAAGGATGAGACATCAAAATGTCATATACATACTGCTGTCTGCGCCACAGAGACAACACATGTCAAAGATGTTGCTTTGGCCATTTTAAAGTATTCTATTTTACGCTAGAAGTGTTTGCTGAAATGTATTGCTCACTTCAGTTTTGAATAAATAGATTTGCAACCATAACTTGTTTCAGTATGTAAAAAAAAAAGTATCAATATGATGAAGGATGGAATGACAACATTACTGAAATGACAACAACAACATCAGTGCTGGCAGGATTGACCTCTCTTACTTTTTTCCCCGATACACTCCAGCTGTTTTTCTGACTGACTTGTTTTTCTAATGACCTCCCTGATGCAGAAAAGCATTGGTTGTGGCTACAATGACTGCATTGTCCAAGATAACCTACATGTCAAGCCTGACTTGCCAGCAACTGCCTCACAGTTGATTCAGCAGTTAGGGTAGCTGCTGTATTTCGCAGTCACTGCTGCCTGTTGACCAATCAGGTTAATGTGCACGTTGTTTAGAAAGAAATGAATGAATAAAACAAACAAACAAACAAAAAAAAGTAAACAGGGCTGGCTTTTCTTGTTACTGAAGACGAAGGATTGTATTAATGAATCGTAAATAAAAAAATAAGGTACAGGTGTCACAACAAATGTCATCATTATCATTAAGTGCATTCCTGTACTTCTTAATTGGGTGCATTCTGTCAGCAGCCTTGAGAGAGTGTAACTCGTGTAACATTTCCATTTCTCTAATTTGATACAACGAGGGCTTGGGGGAACCCTCCACCCCCCTGACCCGCCGCCCTTTCTCTCCCTCTCCCCCTCCCTTTCATTCATTTCATGCAGATCCAGGGGTCTTGGACTTCTCAGTGACTGACTTTTAGAGACTACAAAGCCGCTCACGTGTCATATAGACAGAAGCATACTCGCCGACTCCACTGCATCCAAAACCACCTAAAAAATAAGGAATAAGTCAGTACCTTAATGTCGGACCTTTTCCATTTGTTGCAAGACAAAGCATATTGGATACATTCTAGGTACTCTTAATAAGGATTTGGGATTCCCCTCTACCAACTTGACACTGCAGACTGTATAAAAGAATCTTTTATCCTGACTCAAATGGACACGAGCTAAAAGAAAAGAAGACTTTCAGGACCTAACTTGGTGCGCTGAAAATATTTTTTCACCAAGAATGTGTTTTTTCTCAATTTTATGTTGGTAATCCTGCGTTTTGTCCTGCTGAATTCTTGCGAAAGATTTTCCATGACAACAATTTTTGATGACAACTCTGTCTTAGGACCTGTCTGCCCCGGTCGCTCACTGGGTCTAACTTTGTTGTCATATTACAGAGCTAAAAGGACAAACTCTCTCACAAGGAATTGTTCTTCTCACAGGAAGGTTTTCATTAGAGTTTATTTTTAAATTGGAGAACTATTTTAGGAGGACTTTGGCTGCAGATCAGTGTGTTCTACTCTAATAACAACATGGGGATGGTATTTTGGATGTTTTCTCTTCTGGCTCTTCCAGTACTGCAGCCTGCCAAGATCCTGACCGTCTGTCTAATTGGTGAGTAGTGGAGCAGTGGCTGTTCAAGTGCCCTTTACCAGTTCTAATAGAGATATTAATTATAAAAAATATATTTTATCTTACTAGAATACTAAAAAATAAGCACCAACGTATGTATATTATATTATATGTTCAGATAGCATAGTACTGTTTTGATTTTGTCTTTTCTCATCCAGGAGGAAGCCACTACTTGTTATTGGATGACATTTCTCATAGCTTACACAAGCATGGCCATGAGGTCCGCATGCTCTTACAACTGGGCAACCCCGTTATTACAGGTAAACTGTACATCCAAACATGCACATACAGAACTTTGTTTTTGCACAACTTTCTCTCTCATCCGTTCTCTGATTTGGTCACTCTGATTTTCATGTAAATGAAATTGATTTCTGCTGAATTGCACCCAGGTTTTTCCTATGCGGGCCGTGCAGACAGTTACCAGACGAGCACCTGGTCCTTAGGAGAGAAATACATCAAAGAATACAATGGCTGGTTCCTGGAGCAACAGACACAGTTTCTACTGGGAAGGTTTCATGCAGATTTTAGGAGACATTGTTACATTGAAAATTGTGTTAGGAGAAACAGACAAGCTACTTAATCTTGTTTTGATCTTGATCACTTTGAGGCTCTTGAATTTATCTTGTGCTGATGCCCAATTTGTCTCTCTGTGACAACAATATTTCTTCTATATTATATCAGATCTAAATTGGTTCTTACTCACTCCCCTTGCCTAACTGTTTGTCTCATTCAATCTCTCATGTTTCCTTCCTCTCTCTTTCTCTCAGGGATAACTTCAACAGCTTTCTGAACTTCATGGGGCACCTGTCCTATCAGTGTGACAAGTTGTTAGGGGACAAAGAGATGATAACTTTCCTCCAGAGGGAGCGCTACGACATCACCATCCTTGATGCCTTCAACCCCTGTTCATTCATCCTGGCGCACAAACTCGGTACATCTGCTATCACTTTAATTGATTTAATAATTACCATCATCCTTTAACTCTCAACATTACTACACTAATATATTTTTAACAATACCTTGCCACTTACATGATTTGTAGATTGCTGGTGTGTTTAAATGCGCCAAGTCAAACAAATTGTAAGCAACCATATCATGTGATGAATCTATTAACAGCTATGAATATATAAACAGCACCTTACTTTGATTTACTCCAGGTGTCCACTACATAGCTTTCTATCCTGGCACTATGAACGGCCCTCTGTCCATTGCGCTTCCCAGCCCAGTCTCCTACATCCCAGTCTTCAGCTCCCAGCTGTCCGACCACATGAACCTCTGGGGACGTGCGAAGAACCTCTTTTATTCTCTCCTGGCTCCAGTAGGTAAGAATGGTGTTGGACGGGACATCACGCATTGTCTTGGCTCGCTTAATAACACATGCTCATTGTACACTGTGCTTGACAATAGCCCTCTAGACATATTTATATTCTAAATCAGCACATTTACATTTTATTTCTTCTCATATCTCATTCTTCTCTCATTTGTAATATCCTGACTCATATTAGTACGTTTAAATTGCTACTTCTGCTGCCATTAACACACCATCTAAATACTTTAATCATTTTTTCCCCCCGGCTCAATTTCCTCCATACATGTTTGTAATATTCCATTGAGACTGATTGTAACATGTGGTGAAAATGTTTTCATTTGTTCGTATCTGCAATAGCCTCCTATCTCAAGAATACGATTCTTTTCTTATCTTAATGAAACCTTCTTGTATCACCCATCTACTTTCAATTTCTTTCTATTTGTAACTCTAAGTGGTTTAGCTAATACCCATTAACAAGTAATGAGATGTTACAATAAAATGTGAATGACTTTCAACAGATACTGGGTATTCAATGTCGGTACCTTTTTGTGTCTTTGTGTCTTGCATCTATATCAAAGGCCAGAATCTTGTATGGTCGACATTTAGGGAAGTAGCTGAGCGCCACCTTGAGTCAGGCTCACCCCCTGGTGGTCTGGAGGAGTTACATCGAGGAGCTGAACTCTGGGCCTTCAACACTGACTTTTCACTGGAGTTCCCCCAGCCTCTTATGCCCTACACTGTGCTAGTGGGAGGAGTGCTGAATAAACCTGCAAAGCCCCCAGAACAGGTCTCTTCTCTCACATATTCAAATACATCAGCGAGACTCTGGTTTTCAAATGCACTAGCCTTCTTTCCCTCTCTTGACCTTTCTCACTCTCGCTTCTCTCTGGACTCCCTACGCACAACCGCCTCTCTCTCATCCTACTTTTCTGAACACTCGGGCCTACTTTCTCTATTGCCCATACCCCTTTTCATCCCTCAGGATCTTGAGTTGTGGATCTCGAATTTTGGCGAGGCAGGATTCATTGTCGTGACTTTGGGATCGATGGTCTCTTCAATCTCTGTGAACCCTCTGCTTGTGGAGCTGGTGGCTGGCTTCTCCGGGGTCCCTCAGGGGGTGCTCTGGAGGTAAAACACAAGTTTTTACATTCTGTGTCTCAGATCTCAATTTTTATAAAGTCGTAAATAGGGGGAACAGTACATGAATTGGTGGCATGAATTGGGTGTTTTCAATTCATGCCTGGATGTTACAGAAAGTCCCTAAATCCACAGTGTCTCGCTTGCAGGTATGACCCCCAGCGATGGCCATCTCACCTGGACAGACCTCCTAATCTCAGACTAGTGGACTGGCTGCCTCTTAATGACCTTCTGGGTAGGAACAACACTCTTACCCTAACCTATTCTCATCTGTAGGCTTTATCAGTGTCTACTACAACCAAACACTCAGTAATGAAGTTTTCTCTATTTTTTCTGTTAACACTAGGCCACAAAAAAGCACGTCTCTTCATCACCCATGGCGGACAAAACAGCCTGTTTCAGGCAGTGTACCATGCTGTTCCCGTGCTGGGAATCCCTCTGTTTGGAGACCAGTTTGATAATGTGGTGAGGGCCGAAACAAAGGGACTTGGCCTCACCATCAACCCCACACACATCACCAGGGAACTGCTCAGCTCCACTATTCAAACGCTCATACGGGACACCAGGTACTTGGATGAATGGCAGGGCGACATTTGTGATGCCAGTAGAGTGCAGAGATGTCTGTAACTACTCCTTTCTCCTCCTCTCTTTTTTTTTCATAATCAATTCTCCTTTTCTAGGTTCAAGTCTTCAGCTCTGTCCCTTAGCAGGATCCACAAATCCCATCCTGTCCCCCCAGCCCTTCGACTCGTCCAGTGGGTGGATCACATCCTGCACAGCGGAGGTGGAACTCATTTAAGGCCGGCGTCACTGGCACAGTCATGGTATCAGAGGTACCTGCTGGACCTGGTGCTTCTTCTCTCCTTGGGGCTTCTTGGACCTGTGGTTCTGTGCTGGACTTTCTGTAGAAACAAGAATAGCAGGGATAAACACAAAAAAATACAATAGCAGCACTAAGTGTTTCCTCAGGAACACTTTAGATTTATACCTCAGTTCTGTGTTACTTGTTTATTTTGGACTTATTGTGTACTGTAACAATATGAAAGCTTTAGTCTTCCCTGAAATACTGTAGATGTTCAATAAATAAACCATGCTGGTTGTAACGGATTCACTTTTAAATACATTAAACAAATAAGTGATAGAAGGCTGTCATGATGATGTAGGAAACCTCTGATTTGACACAAACAATGAACTCAAACATGTTTTTTTTCAAAATATTCCTTTTAATTATCAAAAGTACTGCAAAGAAGAAAAAGGACATGTTTAATTTAACTTAAAAAGAGGGGGGGGGGGTTTGTAACCATTAATTCTGTTGCTCAACTTAGTTTTTCATGTTGAGCACTATTTGTATACTGAAAAGAGTTATATTGTCTGTATTTCCAGTTTCACTTCAGTGGAATAGCCCTAACGCCAAATGTCCTGGCAGTCCTGCCCTTTCCCCTCCCAGCGCCGTCATGTCTACCAGACATCTCATTTGTACTGCAGCGCCACAATGTCCAACACCTCTGTGCTGCTTTGACCTGGCTGTGCTGCAGGCAGGGGAGGTTGACAGTATGCACGCAAACACACACACACACACACACACACACTCTAAGTGAGCAATGCCTTTGTGGTGTTGCATGTTTTCAAATGGTGCGAGCCACGCTAGGGTAGATGAATGAGCGTTTTTTTTGTGCTCGTCTGATTTGGGTGCAGGTGTCTTTCTAAACACGACACAAAAGAGCACAGCAACCTTCACGGTCAGCGCTCGAGCCGCTGTTAAGAGCAGACCAGGCCATGGAGGACCCACCCCACCCCCTCTTCCTGTTCTGTCCTCCCTCCAACTCCTCACATCTGTGTTGTGGGTAAGCAGGGAGGAAAATATAGATTAGCAAGGAAATAATGACCAATTAGGACGGCTTGTTCTCTGTCCACTCAGCTGTCCATTCCTTCTCTGCATTTCACTTGTCTGTTTGTCCGGCAGTTGTAGGTGCCAGTGAGTCTTCCTCGCACGCAATCCAAAACAGGCAGGAAAAAGCAGCCAAAAGCATGACAGGGCAGGACCACTGGGGGGGGGGGGAAGAGCAAACTTTAATGAAGCAGAAGAATACACCAATGCAAAATAGAAGACGGGCAAATCACAGAGCAGAGAGGAAACAAAAAACAAAGCAGAGGGAAACAGAAGCTAGATGAGAGTGATCAGACCACAGAATAAAACAGACTTTGAATACTTTAACTGCATTTCATTTACAGTTCTGTTTTTCATGTTTGATTTAAGTTGTAGCCATGACACTTAGTTCAAACCTGTTTACTGCAGGTATCCTGCAGCGACAAGCAAGATGAAATCAACCAAAATAAACTTACATTATGATAATTGCACGATGGAGCAAGTGGAAGGGATGTAGTGGCTGAATAAGTTTAGTAATGACTGAAATCAAAAGATTGGTCTGAGTACAATGTAAATTCAAAGAGGAAATGAAAAATAAACCTGACAGGCTCTAATGTAAACCCTTGCTATTGGCTCAATACAGGGCACATGGGGAGACAGTATAGGAGATTATAGGGAGGCTATGACTGAATGTGCTGAATGTATTGGAGTTGCTGGGATTTTCACCAGTTTGTGTTCTGTAGTTTGTGGTCAATGTTGTTTGAGGGTTCGAGCACCATCTAGTGACCTGAGAAAAATACTTAATTGAGAGCGAGACTTGTCACAAAAAAATCACAGCTTCCTGGAAAATAATTAACCCTAATTCTACAACTAAAAACTCCTCATGTGTAGAAATTAAATAACCAAGCAAATGTATTTAAATTCTGTTGTTAAAATTACAACTTTAAGGATCTGAAACATTACTTCCACTGTATTAGTGTTAGGCTCCACTAGACCTTTTTTGTAGGCTATTTTGAATGAAGAACTTTTACTATTTTACTATTAATTTGGTAGGCCTGTTGCTACTTTTATTCAAGTAAAGAATCAGAGTATTTCTTCCACCATAATTCGTTTTTCATAAAATGAATTTTAAACGTCGTATTAAAAAGCGTCCATCAGCTGCCACGGGGGCGCAATGACATTTTTAGAGGATGTTGCTTATAAAAGGCTTGCGACACACACGAACCTGATTGGTCAAAGCGCCGCAGTTTGATTGGTCAGGGTTGACAACGTGGGCGTGGCTAGACACCACCGTTTATGTAGCCCACTGTCCGTGTATGCAACACCACCAAGGACTCTGCAATGTGATTTTCTGACATTGGTTTGTTTTCGTATCACTCCGCTCGCCGTCTTCGCCACATTATGCACCAGCTCTCGATATGGGGAACCACTAACAGGTGAAACACGGAGGAGACCGAGGAAAAAGCCGGGATGGCGGGCGCCTTTGGGTTCAAAGGCTGCCAGAAAATTCGAGGTCCGCAGATTAGAAATCTGCTGGAGGCGAAGGACTTCATTCTCTTCGACTGCGACGGGGTCATATGGCACGGAGAGACGGCGATCACGGGCGCGGCGAAGGTGGTGAGTTCGCTGATCCGGCACGGCAAAAACGTAGTGTTTGTCACCAACAACTCCACCAGGCCCCGGGAGAATTACGTGCACAAGTTCTACCGGCTGGGGTTCACCGACGTGATGCTGGAGCAGATCTTCAGCTCGTCGTACTGCTCGGCTCTCTACCTGAGAGACGTCGTGAAGATCTGCGGCCAGGTGTTTGTCATCGGCTGCGACGGACTTCGCCGAGAGCTGCAGGAGGCGGGCGTCCCCTGCGTGGAGGAGGCGGACGACCCGGACGCCACCATCTACGACTGCGCCCTGGCCCCGGACGTCAAGGCGGTGCTGGTGGGACACGACGACAAACTGACTTTTCTCAAACTGGCCAAAGCCTCGTGCTACCTGAAGGACCCGGACTGTCTTTTCCTGGCCACCGACAACGACCCCTGGCACCCGCTGTCAGGTGGAAGGATACTGCCAGGTACGGTGGTGACGATGCCCATGAATAGATCACTGAAGGGGCCTACAGGGTCCAGGCCCAGGAGCCCAAGGGGTCAGGAGGCCCTAAGCTAGAGCCTCAGTTATTAGTAACTGTAAAAAAACATTTCTCATTGATTATATATATTTGTCTTAACGCAGCTGCACATTGCATACTTATACGACAGTAAATCTATGTTATAAATTAAGCTTATAAAGCAATTTAAATGTTTGACAGCAGAGTGGCACCACGTGAAAATGTAACTATCACAGAATTCCTTTTATTGGTTTTCTATTATTTATCCTATTATATCATATGTTTGTTATTTACACATTTATTTAGTCAAAAATACAAATCGGCATGGTGTTCACTGTGATGGATTACCAATACCAACCAAATATGAGGCCCCCATTGACTGCCATTCTTCCCACTCTGTGCATTGTTTATGTGCCACCATCTGTCACCCTCATATGGTCCACCATGCAGACAACACATGGCAGCTTCAGCACAGTATGTTCCGTCTAGAACCCGAGGTACTAACCAGTACTCCTACGTCCCTACTGTTGCTGTCAAGCGAAGACAAAAATACTCCCAAAAACATTAGGTAATAATGCACGACCTGCCCGGATGCCCTTAACTTTAGCCGTGTAGCTTCCCAGACATTGTACACACATTCATTCATTTACCAAAAAAGCCAACTGACAAAGTGAACCTGAGTCTTTCAGGGCCTCCGGGAAGTAGGGAGTTGCCATTTCTTCAAATTAAGTAATCCACCTTAAGTTTCAAGAACCTGCAAGTTGTTAATGTTGCACTCAAATGAATTGAAACCAGTGGCTCTTTGGAAAATAACTACTGCATTCTAAAAACATAGTATATATATAGCTATACTGGGATTATTTGTGTGCTAGCACATGCAAAACCACTAACGGTGTTAAAAGCATTAATCAACATTGCAGAAGAAATCCTTCCATCTATATCTTATATTGGTGTTTGTGACAGTGTGTGTGGGGTCGCTGTAGCCTCTGTAGATAAGTGAATACACGACACATGGAGGGATTAGTTGGGTGGTCGGGGGAGAGGATGTCTCTTTTAGTTTCACTTGAATCTAACTTTGGCCTTATCTTTACCCCTGGCAGGCTCTGGGTCCCTCACCGCAGCTCTGGAGGTGGCCTCGGGTCGCAAGGCCACTGTGATCGGCAAGCCCAGCCGCTTCATGTTCGAGTGCATCTCCAGTCAGTTCAGGGGGGTGGACCCGGCCCAGTGCCTGATGGTCGGGGACCGCCTGGAGACAGACATGCTGTTCGGGTCCAACTGCGGCCTCGACACCATGCTCACTCTCACCGGCGTGTCTCAGATGGAGGAGGCCCAGGAGTACAGGAATAGCGAGCTGACCAGCAACCACAGCCTGGTGCCCAACTACGTGGTGGACACCATCGCCGATTTCTTACCTGCTTTTGAGGAACTGGACGAACAGACCAATTGACGAGTCCTCTCGCCCGCCAGCACGGAGCGCGCGCTGCTTCCCCTTCGTTTCCAGTGCAATGTTTATTCTGGCGTTTGCAAAAAGAAATGTTTCCGCAGCACAAAAACGAAAACCATGAATGCTCCTCAATAACAAGACGCGCGAAGGACATAACGCTCCCTTCAAATTAACCAGTAATCCAGTGCATACCTCAGTGTTTCTTCTAGTGTTGTGCCCATTTGTGACTTGACAGTTCCCTGTTGCTGTAAGTGTTTATATTAATATCTGAATATACTGCACTTTCTCGTTCATAAAGCTCACAGGTTGTTTGATATTCGGTTTTGAACATCCAGAGGTATTTTTGTAAAGCCATTAATGTGTTTAGGAACTGGTTGTTCAATTGTACTATAATCTTTTTTTTTTTTTTTTTGCCAAAAGGCAGACATGTACTTAATTGTTTTCTTATGTGTTTGCCTGGGTGTGACTTCTCCACGACAAACTCCCGACAAGGGGAGAAACTTAAAAACTAAAACTGTGCGAGCGCTTCTCAGCTCTGGTAGAAACTAAGATGACAATCTGCTACTCAGACAAGTGAAGTGTGTATTCACTTTGGACCTTTCTGTCACGTCTGTACTTCTTGTGCCAATATTCATCTGAGAAAATAAAACCGCTTGCTGAATCGAATAGTTAAAAAAACAAAACAAAAAAGAAACCCAGTAACACATAGATGGTGGCTGCTCATACTGCACTGTTGTGAAATTTCAATGTTGTTAATGTTTACCATATAGAGCATGCCAGCAATGGTAAGAAAAATAAAAACTTAAAATGAAAACGCAATGTGAAGTTGTCCATTTAATGACTGATGTACTGTTGCTGCATTTTTTTGTCTTCGTAGCTACAACAAGCATAAGAACACACTCAAAATACAAGATTTCTTTTAATCATTTAAAACCAGTAGTTCACATGAACCCAACACCATTTTACTCAGTACTACGATTGCTTGATATCCACCATCTCCTCAGCCTCGTTTAGCTCCAGACAGATCGATTTATTGCAGCGAATGGCAGGAAAAAACCCAAAAGAAACCTTCCAGTAATTTTCTTCTACGTACCAGAGCCTTGTGCATAGATTTGGGAATGGTGGTATTAATGCAAGTGAAGCGCGAACAAATTGTATGACGAAATTAAAACTCAGAAAAATGTTGAGTTACGTGGTTGTAATGCTAAAAACAAGACAACCCAGAAGCTGTTGTGGTTTTGTTGTGTGAAATACAATGAAGATGTCCCTTTTGTATGAACTTGGAATACAATTAGGATTTTAGCATTTAAAAACATAAACATATGTACACGATTTATGAAATACTTTATTATACATCATGTCTCATGTGGCATTAGGTTCTCCTGTGCTGAGGAACAGAATTGAAGACACGCACTGAACTCCAACAGATAAGGTGATTTGCTGTGACTGAGTCGCTTCCCGTCACTCTGGTCCGCCGCGCTGTGGCAAAGAAAGCAAATATCACACAAATCTGTAATTAACGTGACATAAAAGCTGCTCATACTCGACACTGCGCAACTTTTTGGGTCATTTTCATAAAATGGAGATGCAGAGTTGCGGTAAACTAGTTTAATTGTTTTTCTATGATAAATCCATAAGAATTCCAGAGTACGCTGAAACTGCACTACCTATCTATGCGCACATTACCAGTGCAAACAGTCAACATCTATAGGGGTTTTAAGGTCAAAGGTTACTTTGCAGGTTTATCTTAAACCAAGGACAAAAGGTTATGTTCTAACTGAAACCAATACTGATGTAGATGGTCCGTTTGACCCCTCACCTGGATGTAGTCCATTTCATCCACGGTCAACGGTCTCCTCCTGTACCTTACACTTAGTTGCTGAATCGAGGCCAGGGTGTCTGGCGTGCCAGGGATTGGGGTCAAAGGTGCGTGAGGTCTTGATAACGGAGGCGGCGCGGCAGCTGAAGGGGACGCTTGAGTGCTGTGCGGTGGGAAGTTAACCGCTGACGTTGTCAACACCTCTTGGACTAGAAAAGGACAGAGAAAAAAAAAAGAAAAGACTATTGATAAAAGGAGAATTCAGAAATCCTCAATGGAAAAGGAACATTGAAAACGGGGCAGATCGTAACCGTTTAGGCCCATAAACAAAGACTTTGTCCTCTGTCAGTGCTGTAAATAACAGTTCACATGCAGGCCAGGATGTAAGTTCAAATAATAGTTGTTAAATTAAAACCTTTACACTGTTTCAAATCTATCATTTCAAACTGCATTGCAGCTTTAATGTAAATACAGTGTCTCCAACTGAAGTGAACAGAAAGAGAAAATACACCATGAAAGAATAAACTAGGCCAGGAGGTTCCAGCCAAACCACTTCCTTCTTTTAGGTCACGTCAACGATCTGGTCATTCACTTTCTTCATACTCACCATTGGGCTTTGGGAGGCCTTGTCTAATGGGGAACTTGATCAGAGGAGCGTGAGGCCGAACAGCCTGCAAACACACACACACACACACACACACACACACACACAC
>JAVQJD010047506.1:0-34205 GCA_036023655.1 Nannoperca australis | reverse complement strand
CCCCCCCCCCCCCCCCCCCCCCCCCCCCCCCCCCCCCCCCCCCCCCCCCCCCCCCCCCCCCCCCCCCCCCCCCCCCCCCCCCCCCCCCCCCCCGCCACCCCCCCCCCCCGCCCCCCCCCCCCCCCCCCCCCCCCCCCCCCCCCCCCCCCCCCCATACAGGCACAGACATAACAGTCCATTCAAACAGTGGCTCAGATAGCGAGTGTATATTAAACAAAATGAATTATTATGGTTGAAAACAGGAAGTCATAACAGATGTGAATTCTATTATCAGTGACCTCATGGCCACACGGTTAGTTACGTGTTGAGAGTAAGGGTATCTGTCTGTGATGTGTCATAGTAACTAATGTTGTCTGATATTTTTTTCATCAGCAGGCTGACGTGAATAAGCCTCCGAGGATGAGGAACAGACTGTTCCATAAACCGATGCAGGCTTAGAAAGCAGTTGTCGTCGTCGCAGATGCTCCTGATGACTGTAAAACATTCACCAAGGCACACAGACACCAAATCCTACATACATTTTATTGCATTATAGTTTATAACATGGCAACTATACTTTTAAACAATTTTTTAAAGGCATTATAATAGTCAGACAACATATTAGTTCTCAATTGTGTTTCCTGTAAATAGTAAGTATTCATGTACAGTACAAGCAGCAGGAAGAGGTTTCCCCAGCAGATCTTAAAGACTAGAAGCAAGTTTATAAAATGGTGACATTTTTATTCTGTTATTCACACCCACAGGATAACCACATTACAGTTTTTTACAATTGCTTACACCTGGCAGTTGTGTTTGATCAATTGGTTAAAGGTTATGATATTTTCAAAGACAGTGCCTTCAAATGGCAAACAAGTGACACTATGTTAGATTTCTGTGTCTCATATAGATAAGTGTGTTTAGTGTTTTGCAAAAAGTGTATGGCTGAGAATGTGCTTATAGTTGTGCAGATCTGGGCTGAGGTTTTGCCCCTTGAGTGACATGTTTCACTAAGGTTATTTTTAGTGTGTAAGCAATTGTAAAAAAACGTTAACGTTGTCCTCACTATAAGATTGCTTCACGTCAAGAACTAATCATCATTGCCTTCCGATGAGTAATAATGTTTTTCTGATTCTGAATCTGATCATTACCTTGTTAATTTGTAAAGGCTAACATTTTAGCAAACAGTTTCCCAGTTTACACATTTCATCAACACAGAGCAACATTTAAAATGTGGGTTGTGTTTCCAGGCACCTGATGACTGTAAGTTTAATATTGTGCTCTTAGCTCTGCTTTTGTCTCCACTAACTCTTTAGCTTCTTAGCTTGCTAGATATTCGACTTTGTTAATCGGTGTTTGCAACAACACTGAATCTTACTGTATATGTGCAGGTTGACAATCTAAAATAATGAGCTCCAAAAAAGGTGCTTTCAGGCTACGAGTTGTTGTGCTGCCGCTTCCATTGTTTTCAATGTAATCACAACGACAGATGTGCCACTGAGGTTGGTGGCGGCAGCAAGGAGAGGGAGTGCGAAGGAAACAATTCAGGAGTTCATCTGAGTTCCAGGCAGATCTTTGAAGAGAGATGATATAGGAGCAACATCAGCTTGAAGTTAAGTGGGTAGCAGCAGTCTGTCAGACTCACTGTCTGAAAACACCTTGAAGCTGCAGAGTTTGGTTATAATTCTCTGTGGGTTTGTGATTGTGAAGCAACATCTTTGAAATTACACACATTGCATTTGATTAAGTGTTAATATAAATCTATTTAGCATCAGACAACCCAAAGGGGTGGAAGTTTAGGAACAGAAGTTATGTCAGGTAACCTGTCTGTTAAGAGTTTTTTCTGTTCCTTTCTCCTGTGGATGTGCTCTACAGATTAATCCGTTAGCTGTGCTGTTAGCACAACATGTGGCTTCTAATCTCCTAGTTTAAATAATAGCACACAATACACACTGCTTTTAAAGGTGGTCAGTGGAATGACGACTGGTCAGCCAGCAAACAAGCGTAAGTCACTCTTCCAATGCTCTGGCCAACAATGCTTTTCTAAACATGTCATTAACAAACAGCAACACTTTTGTATGCTTCTGTTTAAATAGTTAATAATATTATAGGATGTTTCAGATCAAGATAATAAAGACAGCAGTCCTTACTTATCTCTCCTCTAGTGCTTTCGTCATTCAATGAGCCAAAGGAGATGGCAGGCAGTAGAGTGGCAATGTAGAGGAAAATAGCAGTGGTCTTGTACTTCAGCAGACAGTGGTCATCCTCGGTTAAACCTTGATGGATTATTTAAATGGTTATTAAATATATAACAATTTAACCAAGCAGAAGAGTCAAAGCAGCCAAAACCTGCAGTTCCCTGTGTAAGACTTTTACTGAAGAAATTTCATGATTTTGTAACTTAGGAAGAAGTGTTTCAAGAAAATGTTAATACCATCTGTGAAGTCTGAGGGGTAGAGGTGGAATCAGAAATCTTTGCACTGTGAAGAAAAAGACAGAAACAAAGACAAAACAAAGAAGGACTATACTTAGTTCAGGAAACAACACTTAGACACACACTGTAATTCTTGTGTGTTACTAGTTGGAGAGTCCATTTCCATACATTTACTGGCGCGCTAGTGGATCTTTTAAATTATTTTAATGAATAATGATTTTTTTGAAAATATTAAATGTAGAGACACTGGATTAGGAACATAGCTGGCATCTAGTATATAATCAAAGATACTGGGATACTTGAGTGTCTATCAGTGCTTATTTTTGTGTTACACAATTTTGGAATTGTATAATAGGTTAAACAGTTGGCATCAGGACATCAGTTGTAGCCACAACCTGTTGTTAACATTTGTCTTTTACTTAATACATGCGTTTTCTCTAGGTAATATTTGGCTGTTCCTTCTTGTTCCGCCTCCTGCTGAGCACACACATTTCCTCTTAATTTAAACACTGGACATAATGAAGTGCGTCTTCTCATTCCTCGGGCCTGGCTGAAAGTGTGGACACAGGATAATCAGATAATCTTGTTCAACAACTAACAACTCCTTGTTGGGTAGGGTTAGGTTTCCATGTTGTTGTATGAGGTTCATGCTTTTTGACATCTCCATTGTTTGATAGTTACACATATTAGTTGTGTGTGCTGCACTGACTACAGCATGTCACTGTGTTTAACATCCCCGACTGGGCACTTCTTTCACACCTGAAGTGATTTCCCTCTACATGGATCCAAGTCCTCCACTTCCTCTACGACTGGCTTCTCATTGACTGTGGAAAGCTGCTGTCGCTGGTAGACCAGCTCCTTTTTGAACTTCACCTGCGTCTTGACCACCAGAAGCTTCTGTATCAAGGAACTGAGGCTTACTGTTTTAGGGGGGGCAAGAATGCGTATGACAAAGCGAAGGTCGAAGAAACCAACGCCCCAGTTCTGTGGCCTCTCCAGGCGGGTGATGCAGACGTGACGTCTCTGCAGGATTCTCACACTGGAGCAGAATTGATAGAACTTTTTTTTTTAATCAGTGCTGTATGAATGATTGATTGTGTAGCATTCTGTATTGGCAGGTGTAAATTAGGGCCTCCCTACTGAAGCTAAAACAAAATGACTTTTCCAATGTGTTGCCCCTGTGCAGTCAATTGAACTCAGCAACTCTCAAGAGGCTGGAAGAATTTGCCAAAATAGCACCCTTTCATAAATATTATTGTGGATCAACTCACAGAATCGAAAACCAAGACTGCTGGTAATGAATACCATTAAAGTTATCAGTCACACCCTGAATGATCTCTGATAGAAGCTGAACTGTTGGGAGCATAAAACAGCCAAATAAGCTTTAACATTGACACGTCGAGCAGCCTTGGAAGCTAACACTTCCTCACTGCCTCAAAGTGCTCTTCTAACATGTTATTCTCACCAAAAACCACCTTCAAACTCTTTCCATACCTGTGTCTGTGAACAGTTACCTTCGCTTCGGGACCTTGTCCAGCAGCGGGGATCCTTGTGTGGGCCAAGAAGCTATTAAGGTCTCTGTGGGCATGCACTTTCTTCTGGAAGTTCATTGACTTCACAAACTAGTGTCAGCCAAGAACAAGGGACATGTTGTAATAGTGCAAATAGATGAGATGTTCAAAGGTGCATTTTTTTAATTTGCTCACTATATATATTGCCCAACAGCAAGTAAATCCACACAATTCCTCCCAGCTCACTGCTGAAGCTTTCAGATTTAGCACAGTTCTCAGTAAATTTAAAACATGAAGCATGACCTGGGTAGACATTTTGTGATTTTAGCTTTAAAATGGGACAGTTGGAAAAATAATCTTTTCTGGACAGTATAAATGGTGGTAAAAAGGTAAAAGAAAAGGCTGCTTTTCTGTAGTAAAAAAAATATCATGACATAACAAAGATAGGGTGACTGAAAAAACAAATCTTACCTTCCTTGCATTTTAAAAAGCCACAACCCAGGACTGTCAGGATCTGCAAATAAAAGCCACGTGGAAATGTATACTTAAACTGACAACATTTCTACTTGTACATACTCTACTTGTCTCCATCCCTTTATCTCTGCTCTAATACCCACAGCAAATTGTTCCTTCATACTTAAGTTATTCTTGGAAATAACTAAAGTATAGAATTTATTCTCCATAGTATTAATAGTTCATAAGGAGCACCAGCTGCCTGTTCATGTCCATGAACTTTGTCTTGGGGAATCAGAGCTGACGTGTCTAATGAGCGAGTAAAGTTAGCAAACGGAAATACCTGTTGTTGTTTTTTTGCTGCAGTATTTTGTTAAGAATTACTTTAGAATTGAGTAAAATAACCAGTAACAACAGATCCACCTAACAGTGAGACAAACTATGTATCAAGGTTAAGATGTTGTGCTAGCCACATTAACAGTGTCCCCAGTAAGGCACAATTTGTTTCTGCCTCCCACTACTCTGCCATCTGTTGACAAGCACACAGCAAGTGGAAGAGAGAGAGACCCAATAACAAATCCCCTTTAACCCAGACATACAGCAGTATAACAATAGCAGCCCCTTGTAAATACCTTAATTGTATGATAAGATAAATATGGCATCTCGAATGCGAGTTTTATGAGAGGAGAAACAAACACCCACAGAATTAGAGAATTAACCTTAACCCTTCATAGGCAAAGCTTTGAGCTATGATTATTCCCTCTTCCCGCCATTGACTCAGAGATCATCTGCCTCATTATTTACCCATTAATTAACCTCTCAACACTTCAGCGAAGGGACTGGCTGTGCTCACCAGCATGTGAAATGGGTTATCAGTGAGCAGCGAGAAGCATTAGCATTAGCATAAATAACTGTTGCAATAAATCTACATGTGAAATACAACTGTATCCTCCATAGGTTCTGTTAACGGGTTAAACAGATCATGTCAAGTACACAAAAGAGCAGGACCCAGGCTGAGAACAAGCAAGCAATAAAAGTATTACTGCAGTTACACAATAATCTCTTTAAGAACATATTCATTCTTGGACCGCCCAGTGGATGGAGCGTCTGGAGGAGAATAAATATAATAATATTTACATTATCTTCATGATCAATGTTTAAAGTATTTCAAAAAGTCAAAGTATTTCATATTAAAATATTGAATTACTGTTTGTATTGATGTACAATGATTAGAATAAAAATCATAGAATAAAGTAAAAAGTTTGACAATAAAGAATTTTGACTTTAAAGCAGTATTAATACATTTTGGCCACTTAGAAGCAGCGGAACAAGCTTTTGGAGTCATGTTGTTGGCCATCTGATGAATGCAAATAAAATAATAAATAACTCTCTTTTTAGTTCTGTTTTGGTCTCCACAAACTTTAGCAGGAAATATCTGTCTCTTTAGCTGTTAAATGCTCCACTGTGTTTCCCTGCTAGTTGCTAACTGTGTCAGTCAGCTGCCTGGTGCTGAGTAGGTGTGTACAGTGGGTGTCTTAACAGGTGCCTGCTGCAAACAATGTAAATGATAGTAATGACAGTCAATCAAAATAGCAAAGTTGCAGGCGGTTAAATCAAAACAATGAGCTGAAAGATCCTAAAAGCTCCACAGAGCAGAGGGAAACTGCAGAGACGAGTCATCCGTGGGTTCATCACTATGAGTGACTTGTTTCACATTATATGTAATCATCTGACCCATTTTTTATATAGATTATTACACCTTTAATGCAGAACCCAAATCTTTTTTTCTGAACTTTTTCTGCCAATGTGACACCAGCGCTGCAGTTACCACTGAGGTTATGTCCGATTTTGGGGGTTTGAGCAAGTACAGTATTAATCATACATATGGTGAGTATTGTACAGGCGGATTCTAGTATTTTAGGCTCAATATAAATTTGAATGCTTTTAGGTAAACTAAATATATTAAATAAATAAAAAGATTCAGTATTTTTCCATCACATTTAGATCATCACGAAGGGCAATTCAATGTACAGAAAATGTATTAATGTAATTGTATGGCTTACAGAATAAATCAAATATAAAAAAGCCAAATATTTCAAAGATTTTAGAGGATTTGTTTTGTTTTCTGTTCAAAAGCTTCTGTTGACTGCAATTTGTTTTTTAGCTGAATCCTGTTGTGTCTGCCTTTTGCAACAGCAGCTCTCACTTCACAAGCGACAAAAATAGTCTGCATTCACTAGCAGATTTCTACCCTGCAGAAAAAAGGACCCCTTTTTAGCTGCTTCCATCATACGAAATGACAGATTTTATTAAAAAAAACTAGCTAATTATCTATGACATCTGCACTTGTTGAATCATTATTGTCAGTGTGATACGCAGACCTTTACAGTAACACAACCCATTACATGATGCACATTTTAAAAACACGGCTGAGATACTGAAAAGAGACCCCTTCACTCTCAGTTACAACATGTTACAACATCTCATGTTTGTATGGGCGGTCATGTATCTGTGAGATGCTGCTGCAGCTGTATAGATGAGCTTTTCCTTGCCTGAGGCAGAGATTGGCTCCAGGCGCTCCAGAGCAAGGCTATATCTCAAAGCCGATTAGTCAGTTCCCAGGCCTCCTCCACTTCACAGGGTGCCTCACAGTTTAGTTTGCAGCAGAGCAGCGTGTGTTGAGGGTGATTTAGTCTGCCTGATTGAGACCTTTATCGTCTTTTCTTATAAAGATAAAGGTCAAGTTTATTGTAAATACTCTCGATTATATCTTATCAGCTGCATCATAAACAATAGAGACTGGATACCACTAAACAGTAATGCCAAACACTTTTCTCATCATTTCCAACATTAAAGTTGTTGGGACATAAATTACTTTTGTGCTTCAAAAGTACAAACCGACAGGGAAGTCTGTGTGTGAAATATCACCGGTTTGTTTCTCTATCCGTCACTGTTTAATGGGTTCAGACTGCTACAGTAAAAGTCTATCAGAGAGGATATTTCACAGTATTTCTGCAGGTCTGCGGGTTAAGATGGCTCATGCCTGTGATTTTGGCAGGCAGGCTGACTTCCTCACACTTAAAGTCTGTTGGCATTGACAGTGACAGAAGTGTAGGTCAGGCCTGGAGTTTTTCCTCAAGGGGGGCAACAACTTTGACATTACATTTGTGCGCTTTTGCAAATCAGGTTTTAATGCACTTCCATTAAAGACAACTGAAATAAAAAATAGTTATTAATCCTGTGTCCCGTGTTAATTGAGATAACCTGCTATATACCAAATACATGAGGTGTAAACCTATTTTAAATTAAAAAAAACTTTTATTATCCCTGTTCCTGTAAAATATTTTTGCTTACTCATCTTGAATTTGGGGGCATATACATTAATGCATGAAATCAAATGTGACTTGGGGCAACTAGCTAACCCCACCGTTCATTTAAAACAGCTCTTCACTGTAGGCTCTAGCAAAGCAAAGCGATGGGTCAGAGGTGTGTTTGGATCTCATGGTTGTGCTTTAATTTATTGATTTCTCCCTCCTCTTGATCTAACAATACAGATAAAGAAAGTGTGGTTGGAGGCAAATGATTCTCTGCAGGTCTGTGCTGCTCTGTGTTGGTTAAGATATGTCCACATTTAAGTGAAATAGGTTGGAAATTCATCACAATACTCAAGATAAACGTGCCGTCATTGCTGTTTCACTGTGCCTTAAAGTGAGTGACTTAAAGAGTGAATGTTTTTTTGGTAATGTTTCAGAGACTGACAATGTGCAACAGACAGTGTAAATATTTAGTTAATTCATTTATTATCTCTCAAAACGTTTAAATTTAGAATTGTTCTGTATCTTACAGTAATTTAACTCTGATAAACCAACCACCACTCTGTTATGAGGATGATTTGATGTCTGTAATTCCTCTATCTCGCTGGACAAACAAGGCAAACTAGAAGCCTTGGGCATGTTATATTAATCCCTGCCGCCCTGCTGTCTGTGGGCAGAGGGTGTCCTTGAGCAATAAGAAACAGAAGAGTACTTGTTGGGTCTCTGGAAACAAGTACACCGAGTGGAGAACGGAGAACTCTGTGCTGAACTGTACAAAGTTAAACCATCAAAGCAGAAGAAACATGATTTTTGTGACTGTAAGGTGTCTTTGTAGATTTTCTTTAAAATTTTTTGGGGCTTTGTTGTAAAATATGTTACTCTTTGCTATGTTATAAAATATATAAAGCTCTACTGTTGAAGCTTAATCAACCTTATCAGCGCTGAATCTGACCACAGTGTGCGAGCAGCTGTACCATGAACAGTGTGTACTCTTTAAGTCTCAATGTACATACATGTTCATAGATTGAACTAAAGCAAATAACAGGAAGTAGGAATATAACTTATTCCACTTCAACACTTAAAAGGCAGACAATGAAGGCTTCTTGTTGTTTGTTTGCCAGCACGATGGATATGACCACTGGACCAAAGCTAATCATAGTCACGCAGGCCATACCTTACAAGCCAGAGTACACAGCTGAAGGCTTTCTGTGAAATATGGCATGAATCCAATCTTGAGCAGAAAACACATTTAAACTCAGTGTGTTGTAGGGCTGTAAATAATAAGAATTCTTTTTGAATCTGCTGATCAATTAACTGACTAATAGTTTGGTCTAAAATCATACATCTTCAAATCACAGGTTTTGTCTGACCAACAGTCCAAAACCCGAACATGTTCAGTTTGTTGTCACATCAGAAAAAGAAAAACACCAAATCCTCACATTTGAAAAGCTGAACCCATTCATATTTTGTCATTTTTGATAGAAAAACCTAAACTGTTATGAAAAAGGTTTCCAACAGAAATTCTGTCCAGTGTTGGATTGCAAGTGTTACAGTTGTGTTTTGCAGATAAATTACGACATGACATTATGGTCATAAAGTTATACATGAATGTAAAATGTAAATCACACCCAGAGAAGCAGACAAATAAAAGAGAAGTAGCAGTAATAGAAGTGTTATGAAATTGTAGCGCTTCTAAAGATGAAAGCCTGCAGCATATAAATCATAAAACCTATTTTATAGATGCTATCAGCACACATACACACACATTAAATGTAGAGATGGTTTCTGGTTTCTCCACGGTTGACACAGTTGGTTGTGTCACCCGTCTCAACCCCTGTAAATCTTATGAGATGGTACAAAATGGAGGACCTTTTGGGCTTCAGTGTTCTCCAGGTTGCACCTCCTCCAGCAGCACATGGGCTTGAGGCAGGAAGTGGGAGGGCAGGAAGCTTTTCAAAATCCACCTTACAAAGTGCCTTACAAAGACACCAAAAAAAAAACATTCAAGTCATAAAATCAAGAAAGCAGATAACAATACAAGAGAAACACTTTTAAAGGAAATAAAAGACAGTTCTAAGAAAAATGTAAGTTACATAAAATCATAAAAATAAAAGACAGTTCAAAGAAAATGTAAAACTCCTTTAAAATCAGGGAAGGCTCTTTGATAAAAGTATGTTTTAAGAAGGGATTTAAAGGAGACCCCAACTTAAATATGAATCTGTTCTGCGTCAGCTCAAAATTTGTCATATCATTTAACATGATGAATACCTTTTCTCCTCATGGTCTTGTCTTTTTCCTTTAATGTTTGTTCATTCATATTTTGGACCTTGATGTTTAGATTACGTCGAGGATCCTGTGTGGGTGGATTAGATACAAATATGTGTCAGCTCCTTCACACTTCATGTAAGTTTGTAACTGCTGCAAACCTTACTAAATGCATTGTGTGAGGAACAAGCAACACTCTTCCCTGTCAGACCTTGTCATGGATAGACTGTAGTGAAGTGGCTGAAGCCAGATGTGATTACAAACGTAAACAGACCTATCACAAGTATGTAGTAAGGTTTGTTTTTAAAAGAGCCCATTTGGAGGCTCAAACTTAAGATGCATTGCCCCCAGCGGACTATAAACTCACTGTCAGACCTGCTGCTCCGGAGAATTGAATAAGGTACAACAACATTACTCCGCTGGTGATCAGGGGGAGTATTGTCTTGTATCATTCATGACCTAATGGTACTAATGGTCATTTACTTGACACAAAAATGACAAGTAATGTAGTGGCAAATATGCATGATGCATTTCTTGGTACAACTCAATAAGATTTAGTGCTGTCAGACTGAGACTGAGTTTGACAGAGTAATGCTCGGTTCAGCCTCAAGGAAAAGACTCTGCTTGTTTGTTTTGACTGTCACGCATGTAAGAAAAATGATAATGCTGGGTTTTTATCTGACATATCAGGGGACACAAATATTATTACCAGGGTGGAATGTTAATTTAAGCAGTGAAATAGAAAAAAGAAATGACCTCTTCACAAGTAAGTGACTTTCTGCAGGGGAAGGATTTCGCATCCACAATAAAACGACTTTCTCCTTGTGGACTCCTTCCTCTGAATTCCTAATTGCATGATGCAATTACTCACATTGTACCTGCTTGTTATTTTTCTAGAAGTTACAAGCCTTGTAAAACTTTACAGTCTCTTTTTAATTGACATGAAAGGAAGTTACAGAGCACAACTTAGGTGCTCAGTACATTTTTATTTCATGCAGGGCAGCTTGTGTTTTGATGGGTGGGTGGAGGCAAACAAAACAAACCAAGTCTCCAGATAAATATTTTTTTTACATGTTGGTTATAAAGGTAAGAGAATTGGGACACTGGGTTTACTGGCAACTTTCAAAACTGAGCCCAAGGCAAAATAGCAAACAAAAAAGTGTGCCGGCATGACTGTTCCCTTGTCTGCCATGAGATGGAAGCAAAGTCTAAGCTGGTGCCAATCTGTTCAGAAACAGAATGGCACCAGCCAGGGCTTGATTCAGTTGAGGTCTAATGTATGCATGCAAAATGTATTGTGGCCTTTCATCACGGTTATGACCATAAATCCAACAGCCAACAAAGCATTACAAACAAATAAACAATAAAATGCTTCATTAATAAACCAAAATTCTGTGGTCAAGAGGTTCATTGCAAGTACACAAATAGTTTTGCGTTGTCTGCTGTGAAACATTAATCAAACTCCATGAGCACCTGAGAGGCTTAAATGGGGAAAACACACATGCACGCGAGCAAACACACACACACACACACACAAGCTCCTGAGGGTCATAATCAGAGGATCACAAAATATAAAACACAAGCATCATATTTGCATTATTGGTTATTAAAGCAACACAACATAATGCCTCTTAATGGTATAATCTGCAGAAATGTATGAAATATGATCAAAAGTAGTTTCATAAATCAGTCTTGGATAATATATACTGGATGAATCTGTATTTGTTTGACTATTTTAGTCCTATTCAGTACTATTTTGCTGACTATAATGTGTAACAGCGTGCATGGAAAAGGTAATAGTGATCCTTTTTGCAGTCCAATATTAAATATGGATACCCTGTGCTGTGCAATTATTATTCTATCTATTCTGAAGAACCAGGAGACATTTTCCAGTTTTAGGAGTTTATTCTTTACCAAATAAAACATTAGATCAAGATGACCCTGTTTATTCTCAATCAACAGTTCTTATTTTCCCAATAGGTCCAATATATGTTGTTCAGGAAATATTGTTATGATTAGTCAGTTTAACATAACATGCTCCTGTTGGCATTTGTCTGACAAAAAAGTCAAAAATGTATGCTTTTCGGTGCTGATTTGTCACCATCACGTTCACACTGTGACCTTTGTCCACGAAGGTCATCACATCTACAACAGCTTTCTCTGCATATCACAATAAACAAGCATATTAAAAAATGCATGCAAGTGAATCCCCATTCTAGATTACAGGGGCAATGTTTAATCACACATTTGACACATTTTATAAATAAATATAATTTTATATTAAATTAAAAAGATTTAAAAGTGGTGGAGTCCATTCTGAGTATAAAATAGGCAGAGTTTGCCAATCACCCAGACCCACAAGTAGATGGGAAGCTGACTTTATGTGCAAAAGGTAATGTGGAAGGTGGGATTTGGGGAAAGAGAAAACCAAGAGAAGGGTGATGAAACTACTTTTAACCCCTGCTGGGAATGTTTAATTTAACTGTCCTGTGAGACATTTACCACTTTAATGTTATGCTGAACCATGAATGCAACCACAGCGTTTCCTAGCAAAGTGTTTACCTCTATGATTCATTGCAATATACATGCCATGCAAAATGCTCAATCTAAGGCTCTCTTAATAGGCATATTTTAGCATTATTTAAAGGCTACTATTATTGTGAGTCTCCAGCCAATAAATTGTGTAAATTTTGCTTACTTGCTTTTGAACACTTTTACAGCACAGGGATAAAACCAAAAAGGTATGCACATGTACAGTGTGCAGATACACATAAAAAGGTTTGCCACATGTTGCACAAGCAGTTCTTGTGAATTCAGTCAAGCAGGAGAAGAATACGTGTATATTCAGTTGCCACAGTCTGCATCAAAACTGATGGTTTAAAAATCTGTCCTAGGATATCCTAAGGGTTAGGTCTTGCTCGCAAAGAACCAGTTTTTTGTGATGGGTTTTGTGTTGTTTGACTTCACCTGAAGTAAAGTGTTCCTAAAGATGCTCAAAACTTCCACACTCAGGGTGGGGTGGGTCCATCTGCCTCAGTTGGTTTGGTAGAATGTTTCTTTAGACTCTTTTTC
The DNA here is from genome assembly GCA_036023655.1 of Nannoperca australis. Classification (NCBI taxonomy): domain Eukaryota; kingdom Metazoa; phylum Chordata; class Actinopteri; order Centrarchiformes; family Percichthyidae; genus Nannoperca; species Nannoperca australis. The sequence continues at coordinate 21,180 of JAVQJD010047506.1, read as the reverse complement.
AGTGTAATGCTTTAATAAAAACATTTTTTAACACAGCAGGTAAAGTTTTACTTATGAACATGAAAACAAGAATTAATTAGCTCAACTTTAACATCACTTCCATTTACAGTCCACAGAAATTCACAGTAAGCATCTACCTTCATGTGTATTCTGTCACTTATTTTTACAGCTTCCTCAAACATCACATAGGCCTACATGTATTCCCATTGCACAAGATCTCTTTGCCACATAAGTATGTGTAAGGAGTTATTTCAAATGCAAATCTGTTCCACTTATTTCAAATCTTTTTTACCTTTTTCTCACTTTTGTCCCCTAAAGTTTTTTTCATTCTTTCAACTTGCATAATGGGAACACAAGTTTAGAGTTAGCTAGATAGCGATTCTTTGAACTTACTCATTTAAAAACACTGAATATTTAAATGGCACCCAGGGAAGTCTTTCAAGCCAAGTTATCAAATTGCACTCCTGTTGTTCGTGGCCCAGCCCATATTATGATTCCAAATTGCTTTCAAAGTAATAGCAACAACAGCGACACTGATAAAGTGACTAGATATCCATAGGGCAAAATTGTATTATGTAAAAATACACAGACCACAAGAATCACAAACAGTCATAACCTCTGTTACAGAGGGCATCTACACAAACCACACCAGAATTAGGTGTTCAGATGGGATGTCTAAGAGTGATGGCATATTCATAGCAAAAAATAACCATGAACTGGTGGAAAGGCCAGGTGAGAACATTGGGACAACAAGGTAAACAGTGTAGTGCTTGATATTGCCATGGAAAAGTAAAATAAAGAAGGTCCATTGAACTACAACACTAGACAAGGGTCTACAGCCATGCTTGCAGGCAGATCTGAGGCTGTACTTAGACATTGTATAAGCTAAATGCTAACACCAGCATGCTAACATGTTCACAATGACAATGCTAACATGCTGTTCACCATCTTAGTTTAGCATGCTAGCATGGTAATTAGCACTAAACAGTACAGTACAGTCGAGGCCAGTGACAATGTCATTAGTTGCAGGTATTTGGTCATATATCAAAATATTGGACACTGTGTATTAAAACATTTCACTTCTCAGAAAATAGGTTTCTTAGTTACCTCAATTCAATGTATTACTTTACTATATTTGTGAAATTAGTATGTGATTATGCTGGAATGCATGAAATACAGACGTGGAATGGTAATTTACGTTTGGAAATATAAAATAAATATAATAAATAAACATATCGTGACAGCTGACATGGTATACGTTGACCTGACAGTAAGTTACATTACATAAGCTAAAGAATGTAAATGTCACAAAGTATTCAAATGACTGTATAACAGTTTTAACAATAACAAAGACCATTTTGTGCAATTGTGCCTTCTTCTGCAGCCTTATACAATCATTTCTGGGCATGACGTGTGTGATCTCAAACTTTCTCAACTTTCTCTACCCAGCTGAGTATTTTCAGAGCAAGTTTTCTCACCTCATCTATGTGCAGGAATCTAAATAGACAATCATACAAGATGAGATATTCATGGGGACAGATATTCATTTAATCTGTCTGTGGAAATTGAAAGGACCTGGCATCATACTGTTTGGCTTGTCACATGATAACGAGCAGCCTTGTTATATAACTTATTGGCAGTGGACTCTTCCAAGTCTTGGTTTAGGATTAAGTCATTATAGTGTTTAATTTGCTGTTATACAGAACACTGAATGATTTTCTCACAGTGTTCCCAAAACACACGATTGCTTAATGTATTTTTACAAATATGATCTAAAAATATGATCTATGGCCTTGGCCGTTGAGAGACAGAAGTGGGGGGAATGCAGTGCCAGTAAGAACATTTTGTCTTGGTACTGTTACAGTATAAAATCCTCTTTATTTTTTTCTTTATATGCGAGAACACCAAATCCTCCAGTGGAATTGTGCATATTTAGGAGGCCATTGGTATCTTCTGGATGTATTTTGGGCAGATTGTAGAGAATAAGACAACAAAGCTTTTATAAAATGGTAAACTCTTGTAAAATCAACATACACAATATTTAAGAAAATATCTTTGACTGCGTTGACAAGCTTCCAACACAGTAAACAAGGTCTGTATCAGATTTTTCCAGGATAAGCAATGAGTTAGTCATGTAGAAACTGTTCTTTTTAACCCTAATTGTCATAATACACCAGCAATTTCTCATATAAAACAAAAGAGGCAGTTTTATTATTTGCCTTGTTATTTTTTGTGCCAACTTGTTTTATTTCATGTTTCGGTTACTGGTTGTAGGATTTTTCATATCCAATGTCCTGTAGATTAAAATGTACAGCAATGCATTTCAATCAATAAGTGCTGATTTTCAACTTCACAACAGCAGCAATCATATCAACATTCAATTATAGTTATCCATTGAAAACTTTCAAAACATTAATATCAGCCTTTTATAGACTGCGGAGTTCATCAAAATCAGTTTGTCGCAGCTACTGGAAAGCCTTACTCCGATAGAGGAAGTTGAGAGAAGGTCTTTGTCTTGAATGTGAGTGTAGTACAGTAATAATTGTGAACATTAGATGGGTTCTCAAAATACAAAGTCTTTGTATTTATCACAGTCAGTTATTTAATGTGATTACACTTTGTGTTGTTCTATTGTTGTTAAATTGACAGCACGCTCAGATTGTATTATTTAGTACAGTTGTAGATAATGTTGTTGCTTTACAGCTTCTGGCCACTAATGGCAGCACTGAGGACAAGCAGTCCAGAGACAAACAAGGTAAAAAAGGAAGAAATTATGCAACATCTTGGAGTAGCATTTAATGGGATTTACCTACACGCAACTGGAATATGCTTTGTTTTGTTACTTTACACACACCTGGCATCAATGTGAATTATTCTGAACTGCTGATGAGGTTGTCCTCTGGTTAAATATATTTATATATATATATATATATATATATATATATATATATATATATAAGCATGAAGACGCATGGCTGTTCACACTTACCAGGTAAACAGCAGAGTTTACAGTGACAGAAGTAGAAGACAAAGATATATAATTATTAGCTATAGATAACTGTAGCTAACATTTCTAGTTTGATTTAATGCTACACATACAAGAAAGGAAAACAATGTCACATATCATTATACTCAGTAACAGTAATACAGCATGTTTCCTACCACACAGAACATTTTCCATTAATTGCATGTCATTTTATAACTCAGTAATCCAGTAGAGACTTAATATATTGATACATCTCAATACCAATCTAGCTTACTACGATGAGCTACAATGACATGATCATATTGAGTTGCCTTTTAGTAAAATGCTCTGAGTGAATCTAAGTTTGCTCTATTAAGCAGCTACACAGTGTGTATGACTGGGACTTTTATTATAAAAAGGTAAGAACAGAAGGTAAGGATCTGTTATGGACTGTCTGAGACATTGTTGTACACTGTTCAGGAAATAAATTGCCATCTTGTTTCAGACTACGAGGCCACCATGTTATTACTTTAGAATCCTAATGTGTATTGGCGCAACTTTTAACAGCATTGGGCTACACTACAATTGAATTTGTGATATAACTTATCTAAAGTAGCTGTATGGTTAGTTGACTCATCTAATAGCAAGTTACTGAATGAATAAAACTTAAATACATTTCCTTGTCCATGAACATGATTTCTGCCTGAATCACGCCAGGTCACGCAGACTTTTGTACGTAATAATGAATAATAAAGTTGATCACATAATCATGGAGCATAAGAGTGATCCGCAAAGGGTTTGAAGTCACAGGGGCTTTGTAGTTAAAGAGCGACAATTAGGTAATCAGTGACCATGGATTCTATTGACCCTGCAAGAGATGGTACCGCTCTGTCTCCAGCAGTCAAGTTTGAACAGGGTAATAGACTACAGCAAGACTGAATCGTGAACTATGAGCTTCACAAAAATGTTACATAATGACACAGATAACTGACATATTTTTTGGTTGAGCGGGCCTGAGGCAGCGATGCAGCGCTAATAAGGTGACAGGGAGAACTTGGATCAAGGTAGTTTGACTCTGTGGGTGATTATTCTGTGGCACAGAAAGGTTGAGAAGAAGTTCCTGCAGCTTCATGACATGGGCATCTTTTGTTGATAACATACAAAGGAAAATATGAGCTATTCATTCCTTTTTTTCCCAATAGACTATCAAGCAACGCATACTGAACTGTCAGATTTTTGAACGGGGTTTGACGTTCACATAATATATTGAATATAGTAGTAAATATAGTAGAGCTAGCCCTCCGAGCTAATGCATGCTAACTACACTAACGACGAATCTGAAATGTGCAGCAACATTTTTTGCCATCACTAGATACCTAACAAAAGCCAAAGACTTTAAAATATGAAGTTTCTGTGAGCTGTAAATTCACTACTTCGGAGTCTGACCAGGCAAGGCCTCTCTTCCTCCGGGCAGCTGCCTGCGTCTCACTTAGACACCCTGGGTTTGGGTCCACAGCTACCTGTACCCATCTCAGATATGTTCACCAAGCAGACAGGACAACTTGACATAGTGGAATGACTTTACCCTGGAGAGCAGAGTGACAGCAAGGAGCGCTCACTCTGCAACTTCTTGGGGACTGAAATCTCTAGTGTCACTTAAAAGACTATTAAAAAATAAATAATAAAAAACAAATACAGGTTGTCACCCTAATGCTACTAAACTGTGCCTTGTTTATTCCCCTTACCAACTCTGAGATTGACACCTTTCAACCTTGCACAGTATCTAGTGTCTTTCACAAAAGCTTTAAAAAAAGATAAAATCAAAGAATATGGTAAGAAAACCTTTTTTTCTTCATGGGTCATTGCATAATTTGCCAAATATGATATATCATTTATAACACAATGTGGTATGTCACCCTAATGTCACCCTCCTGTCCATGTGTCAAAGTGTCCTTCAGCAAGACACTGAACCCCAAGTTGCACCTGATTTGGAAGTCGCTTTGGATAAAAGCATCTGCTAAATGCCTAAATGTAATGTAATGTAATGAACTGTACCTCGTTTATTGCACTTACCAACTCTTCTTAATATAATATAAAAACTAGCTTTCTTCTTCTTTTAGGTGTTAATTTAATTCTGTTTTCAGTCGGACACATGCTAAATGCAACATATGAATTAGGACATTTGCATTTTCCATTTTCTGATGGCATTCCTCCTTGGTCTGTATGAAATGTGCCATTTAGTTACTGTATAAGTATGTTTTGTTACCTGTGTAGATTCTCAGTATGTGTCTCCCGGGGTTGACATGGCTGCAGAGAGCTGCAGTTAATGAGGTTGCTTTAAAAGCTCTGAGTATCAGACCTGCAATAGAGGCCGGTTTCCATAGAATATTGGTGGCAGTGTTGTCAGATATGTCTTTATGTTTTGAATTCTGGAGAAGTGCTGTACTGCTTGTCCAAAGCATTAGGGGGCAGTATAACCCCAGCCCAGAGAATCTCAAAACGGCTTGTTTCTCAGGAGCTCCACAAACTGGAAATTACTCTTTTCGGTTCCTTTTCTTACATTTTTATAATTGCAGAGTAGTTAAGTGATGTTTTGAACTGAATACTATTTGCAAATGACAGTTTTGCTTTCATACTGACGAAATGGTTCTGGCTTGAAGTGGGAATGAGCGAAGTGGTACTGAGCTGACTAGTAAGTGTCAGGTCTTCTGCTGATTGCCATGCTTTGTGTTTTGATTGTGAATTGCAGCCTTCACACAGATTTTCATTTCTTTTTTTTTCTGTGATATTCGATAGAAACTTTATTCTGTTATCTCTACAGCAAAACATATACAATAGTAACTTCTAGAGAGCCATTCTGTAATATCCATGTTATATCTCTAAATGTATTATGGTATTAACACAGTTGGGCCATTAGGTATGTCACGTTGTCATTAATATTACTACAGCTGGAATTGGCATGCATCCTCCCAGAATATGGCAACTCTCAGAAATCCACTGTGTATACTGGCAAGGTGCGTCTTTGGAATCATGCATGTGTCAATGATGGAGGCTTTCCTGATTTGACAACCCTGGAATCAACCACTATATTGTACTATATTGCAAGGCTTCCCATTAGTAGCACACCATCATCTGCACCTGCCTACTCTGTTGTTGTGGTTGGAGCGCTGGGAGGGGTCATTATTTTCGCAGGGAGCCATAAGAGGAGGAAACATTTCTGAGACACTGACAGAAGCGTGTACCCTCAGATTCAGCACCACAGGATTGAGGAAAGCGTCCAGATTAAGTAGCTTTTCACTGTTCACCGTGGGTTATTTGAACAGGAGGACACACCTTTTGTGGGAATACTCAGAGAGACCAGGCGCTGTACCTGGTTTTCATTTCTTACCTCCACTTAACTTGAGCTTTTTTTGCTATGGCCAATAAGTATGGTAGAATATCATTAAAAACAACATTAATTTAAAAACAAGAAAATAAACAAATTAATTGATTACAATGATTAGAACAATGAGTCTCTGGTTCCAGCTTCTCGATTGTAAGATACAGTTGTATTTTTGTCATATATGATAATAAATTGTAAATTCTGGGACTATATATATTGACTATAAAATAAGTGGTGGATCAGTTGCAGCCCATATATTGATATATTTGCATGTCTGCTGTGTTTTTACATATGTTTGGAATTTAATAACATAAGAAAAGCATCTTCAAAATGTCGCACACAAAAGCCTGTGGTGATATTCACTCCTTGTGCTGTTTTGGGCAAAGATGGAGAACGCAAAGTGTGTGTTTATCAAGGCTGACTGGATCAGTTGATATGCTACAAATGGGCAGGTGTTGGCTTGACTTACATCTGGAACTAAAGCTGTGGAAAAGTTGCTGAGCAGTTGGTGGATGTCTGCAGAAAAGGGACAGACAGAAAGAGAACATGCCAACCTCTAACCCGTATCTTTGCCCATTCAGAGACTTTTCTTCTGGGCAAATAGTGGCTTGGTCTAGTCTGAACAGCTTTAATGCAATGATAGTGACTGAGTGAGGGCATGGCTGGTATCAGAGGTGAATGTGAACTGACAACCTCATACACTCAACCCACCAGCTTGTTGCCTTCAGAATGTCTCATTTAGCAGTAGAGCAGAAATACTGACAGAAATGCTCTGAAAGATTAATGTCAGCGAATCGGTCCAAAGTCAGACTTTGAATCATCTGGAATGTGTTTTTGGGGCAGATTTGAATGCTTGTGTATGTGCAGCTTTGGACTAACTGACTATGCACAATGTGTATAATAAAGTGGTAGTGTGGTGTCTAATGAGGTGTTTCAACATGCTTAGCTCTGTTACATCTTAACAACATTCTGGATTAAACAAATTCCAAACCTTTGCCAATCAAGAGTCATTTTGCCACATTATCCTGTTGTGTGTCTTTTACCACCAGGTCAGCAAGTTAATTTAACCAGAGGCTATTCTTCTGATGCCTCTGCTTTCTTTCAAATTGAAAACATAGTACGCACCAATTCAATCCTATGGGAACAGAAATAACCATGGGTGAAAGAGTTAATTTCATTATAGTATTTCAACTTGATTTGGGGTTTTCTATTTAGAGGACCGTTTTCGATTTTTTCCATTGCATTTTAAAAGAGAGAATATCTGAACTCACCTGTCAAATGCACACTTGTCCATCCGTGAATGTTCTGAACTCTAAAAGAAGTCAGTCAGAAGAACCACAGCTGCTTTTGCCATCTTTTCTTTTCTTTGCTGTAACTGGTTAATACTGAATGGCTAGGAGTTCATCCTAAAAATTTTACAAAACATGCAAGCCATTTTAAGCAAACATGCTCTGGTGGCAGGTTTTTTCACAGAGCAGGGCTTGGTAAAAGCTGTGATTTCTGGTTGATTCAATGTTATTATGTCCACTTATGTCACAGAGGGAAAAATGTACATGGACAAGTAGGGAAAAGAGGGCGGGGTGACAAATTGTGTCCTTATTATTGAGGCATGGGATCAGTTTTGTATGGTGTACTTCAACAGAAGGTCACTGAGTTCCTTATATTTTGTACTTTGAATTTCTGAACATGAGGTCACCAGCTGCACCCACTAACTCACTGTAAGTCACTGTGGGTGAAGGCAGAAGCAGCAGTTTAATGGTTAATAAATTAGTGTAAATTAGTTTACTTACATTTTTTGATAATTATTAGATATCTAATTATTGTTAACTTGTACTTGATTCACTCACTTCACTTTCAGTATATTTTAGCATTATATTATATATATTTATATATTTTATATTTTTACATTTATTATATGTGTATGTATGTATGGTTCTTAAAATGCAGATTGAAGTGGCCATATACTCTGTTGTTACACATATTAGAAATTCAGTTCTTAAACAGTAATTCTCTTATGTAAAACAGCTGTCCTGTAGAGATTATAGGGCGGCAGTGACTTCATGGTGGTGGGACATGATTTAAGTCAAGGGATGATTCGGGATGGCATTTTTGAAATGTCAAAAAGGGTGAGAAGTGCACCAATGCCAGCTGGCTTATCTGTTGTTTATCCCCGTACTGTAGTATTTTCACACTATCAGGTATTATTAATATTCAGATAAAATACATTTTTTCCCCCTTTTGGCCGAATACCTGAAGAGGCTGGAGTGCAGGTGAGGTGAGGTCAGTGTGAATCCAATGACGTCTTGATGTTTTGAGATGCTTGCCTACTGAACAGGTATATGCCTACAGCCCATATGTTATTATGTTCCAATGAAATATTATTGACAAGCTACCATACATACGTCTTAGTTTCAGGCTATTATAAAGACGTACAAATTCTCAGATCGTCGTAACCTTGAAGGCAGAAACTGACATTGGATACTTTTTTTTCTAGGCATTTTGAGGACATCTCAATCTTAACTTTGTCAATGGGCAACTCTACAAAACCCTGAATTAGTGATGAACCCAACTGTCAGTCGACTCTGCAGTTTCAGCTCATTGTTTGGTTGTACAGCCTGAAAGATTACTGCTTTGGTTCAGTCTCACAGAGGCGATAGTATGTCAACCTTGTGTTTACACCTTGTTGCGTTGTCCGCTAGTGGCCAGAAAATGTATTAATTCAGGTCTAAGGTTAAGCAGATAAACCAGGTGGTCATTGTTAGGGAAAGATGGTGACTCCAATTAAAATATAAAAAATAAGTTCATGCCCATCAATCACCCAAAACGTCCACACCCTTACTTTCCTTGCTACATAAAGGGCATTCTACTTTTTGCATTGGAATTGGACGTACACTCAGTTGCACATCTAGCCTAAACGAATGCAGTGTAAAACAACAGTCCTGCAGTAAATCCTATATCCATGAAGGTTTTAATGTTCAGTTTTTGTTGAAACTGTAGTTTGTGGTTCTGTTAAACTACATTGCATTATACAAAGAGATGTTTCTGTTATATAGCCTACCCTCAGTGGTATAACTAGGGTGGACAAAATAATAGAAACCTGTTAGTATAGCCTAAATACAAGATACAAACTGCAGCCTCCAAAATGACCATAAACTTGAATCAGATTGAGAATTGTCCAATATGAACATAATTTCTATACGTGGCTAGAATTCTGCAAAATTTCTCTTCTTTAAGGCAGGAAAAGTTCTGCATGTTACTGAGATTCTGAGTCATGGTACTCTGAATGAAGTGGCAACTAGCTCTTTGTGAAATGGTGTGGCATTGTGAAAGTGCGTATGGAGGAGGGACATTTACTCAGGAAATGGCCTCCACAGGGAGAATTAAAGTATCGAGCAATCTAGTGAGCTCCCATGGGGCCCAAGTTGGGGCTCATAGGGGTAACGGCCAGTGAAGGATTGGTGAATAGTGGGCAGTCATTACCGTCCAGCTGCTCTCCCTCTGACGTTGTCCTGCTCAGGGAAATTAAGGCATCTTCTACAGTGCAGCTGCTGGCAACTGTAACAAGAATTCATACACATTGCAGTGTTTCCCACAGGATTTCATGAGATCCTGGGGGGAGGACCCTGAACCCTCTAGGGGGATCTGGGGGCATGCCCCCAAGTGAAGAAAATGTTTTACATTTTAAAATGAAATGCATCAATCTGATGCACTTTGAGGGCAAAATTAAGAAGCTACATCTGTTTAACAGTTCACAAAATACTCTCGAGCACAAATGTGAGCAGAAATGGTTACCTGTGTTGAACAGCGAGATACATCACTATTGACAAACATTGCACCTTGCATTTTGACTATTAATTTAGACCTAGTCTTTGAGAAAAAGAGTCACCTGCTCTCCCTGCCCTGTCGGAATCCTCTTCTTGCTCTCTCTTTCTCTCTCTCTCTCTCTACTCTGAGTGCATCAGAGAGTCAGAGTTGACATAAAACCAATGTCCTAAACAACAAAAAGTAGTTTTCAATGATGTTCAAGGTTATTAACCATTTATTGTTATATTAAACATTGACACATCTCTTACCTCTACCATCTGACTGGTAGTCTACTTTGCCCAATGAATGATGAATGTCACCCTTCCTCTTGTTCATGATGACACTCAATGTGAGTGAAAGCAGTAATACTACTTGCACTTTAATCAAATATCTGCCACTCGCAAGATATAAGTCATCGTGCACAAATTCAAGCTGGCAGCTGCGAGCGAGAAATAAAACTGGGATGGACATTACAACTGAGTCACACTAGGAAACTTTTCCTATTTTTTATCTAGGCTAGCTAGTTAAACCCTTGCCTGAAACAATGTTGTGTCCTTAAAATGCCACCAGAAATGTTGTTCCAGACAGTCAGTTCCAGCGTGTATTTGTGTTTTTGTTTAAATATGCACATACAATAGGGGGCCGCCATACATTACTTAATGAATCGTAAACACTGCAGTGAGACTAGACTAGACTAGATTACTAGACAAACTCACATTTACACTTATAAAATCAAAACACATGCACGTGTATATTACTGTAGGTACATTGAGTCTTCTTCCTGTCCGAAAACAGGTGGAGAAGCAAAAAAATAACCTTTACAAGACACATTTGTGCCTGTGCATTCATGTAAATACACACACAAAGACACACATATGCATGGACACACACAGATTAAATACACAAAACAGATGTCTGCAGACAAACGCCTACATGTTTTACACACATATGGATGAACACACAGTCCTGCATACAAACACAGATGTGAGCAGACATACGTGAACATACTCGTACATCTGGAGGAGCATATCTGCAACAAAACATGCAGCACTATTTTCAACTCATAGAGACACTTATCAAAGATTGAAAGTCACATAGTTTTGTTCTACATATATGCACTACTTCACATGTACAAATAGAGAAATTAATTAATGGAGCAATGGGAGGAAGCCGAGTAGGTTTTATGATTGTATCAAACAAGAAAAATCTCCAGTCATAATTACACAGTACCCCAAGAGAAGTCTACTTTACACAAAACATACAAAGCACTATTTCTACCTCCCAAGTTTAAACCAAGATGGAGTAGAAAAGGATTATAAATGTCACACTGCAGTGACTAATCTAATGCAAAGTGCAGACTTTGCATTAGATTGGCCTCACTGTGAGGACCTGACAGCAGCAGGATGTGACTCTTGCAGGGGAGACACAGTGATGCCCTTCAGACAGATTATTAGTACTGAGTTACACTGATTAAAAATCAAACTAAAACAAGCCCCTTTTTGGGGATTACAGGCTCCAAGATGGAGATATAATATGCAGACACAATTTGGAGTCATTACACACTGGTATTGTTTTTATCTGCTGCATGTTTCTTTTGCTTATTATAGTGAACATTGTCATTTATATTAATTTCATCCTATTTGCCACGCCCTAAATAGGCCGAAGCTAATTTCAGCTGTCGTTGGTACAATTATTTATGTGGATGCTGAAGTAAATATGTGTCTCAACACATATTCAGTCATGCTGTATTTTAATTTGTATAGAATATGTCCCAAACCTCTCTACATAAAAAGTATTAACATTTACTTTCTAATGAGAGGTCTCTCAACAACATGAATTTGTTTTGCTTCAACAGAACATTTGGAGTGAACGGATCAAACCCTCCTATTGCTCTGCTTTATAATAATCATCATTACTCATTTCCCTAGAAAAGATTTGATTTACAGCTCATACAGTATTCTAAGAGTGACTTTTTTAACAGGTTTTGTTTGTGATTGCAGTGAGTTTTAATCACACTTATCATTGGAAGTGAAATCATGTTGCAGCCACTAACAAGTCATTATGCTGGAGAGGAAAGCAGTGAGTAAATTAAGTTGACATATGTCACAAGCTCTGGCTGTACTTTGATGCAGTGTTTACAACAATTAGTGTGAGGAATCAATTTCAATTCTTCCTTGCAAACACAAGACATGGAAAAAACACAGGAGCCGCATGGAGTCTGAAAATACGAGTAGGGAAAGTGTGTTGATATGTTGCAGGTAAAAATGATCCAGTAGTAAATGGCAAAAGGTTTCTGCACCATTGAGCAACATTTGATTGTTGCTATTGATCTGTGTTGGGTTTTGAGCCGTAGAAACTGCAGTGAATGGAGGGGCAAGGGTGATGGGGGTGAATAAATCCAAGCGATAGTCTCTGACACATGGAAGAAAAAACAAAAAAAGACATATTAGCAAAGATAGAAGCATTGATGGCATATTTCTTCTTTTAATACGCAGTGAGCATCTTTGCCTTAAACAACACTAGTTGTTTGACCTTAAACAAGGTCAAGGTCAAACCTAAACACTAAATCATATTAAATCTGAAAGACAGCACTGGGAAGCCCATTGCAGCTAGCACAAGTTGTTGTCATAAATATTTAAAATCCTACACCTGGCAATATCAATCCATACTAGCAGTATTACCATGAAAGTACCATGAGTGCTGGAGGTTACACCCAGTGGATTAAAACATGAGGCTTTAGTCAAATACAGTATGGTGGATATGTCTGCTGAAGACATAGTAGTAGTAGTATTTATTCAGTCATCATTCATAATACAGTAAGTACAATATAAACAGTATAAACGAAAACAACACTCTATGTATTAATGAATGACTGAACAGGCTCAGGCAGAAGCAAAATGCTTTTATATGCCTAACCTACATTCGTCTCTTTAAGTCACCCTCCAAAATTGACAAAAAAAGAAAACAACCATTCACACGTTTAACCCTCAAAAATTGCTTTGAAACCATTCTTTTACAAACCAAAAGAAAATTACACATTTTCAATTTTATATTAGCTTTGTGCCATAATTTAACCCCCAACAATAGAATATATATATAAAGATATATCTCATTTCAATTCCTTTTTTTTTATTATTCCTTTTTAATTTTTGTATTGCAAACTTACCAACTCAAGTCTACAAACTCTTTGAAGTCATGTTTGCTCTCCCGTATGGAAGAAAAATTGATTGACATTGATTTAGGTTTTAACATTTTTTAAACATTATTTGTATTATTTTATAATATACCAAATCTTTAAATTTTATAACATGATTATTTTTAAACAGTGGATTAGTGTGATCATAATAACCAGCGTTATTAAGAATACATATGGCTTGATTTTGTAGGGAAACTATTGAATGTATAGTTGTTTTAAAGGTCGACCCCCAGAATTCCACACAGTATGATGTATAAGTATAAGTGAGCAATAAACTATATACAAGACCTTATAATTTAATATATCCCTAGATTTATACAGGGATGTATGACTTAGAATTTTTCATTTGATGTAGTCAATAACGTTGTTTTCATGTTAGTTTATGATCAATCACAACCCATAAGAATTTTGTCTCAAAAAGTCCATAAATTTCGACATCACAGATTTTTTATTTATTATTCCCAATAATTCCGTTCAATTTCTTAAATTTCTAGGATTTCTTGCTTCCTTTCAATAGCATACAATAGTTCCTCACACATTTTTCCAAGAGCAAAATCATTTTGTGTTGTCTGCAAAAATGACAAACTTTAACAAATCAGTAACATAAACAATTTTGGACCAATCACAGATCCCTGGGGTACTCCACGGGTGACCTTCCTAAATTGTGACACAGTATCATTAATTTGCATATATTGCTGTCTAGTTTCTAAGTAGCTTTTAAGCCAAGAGTAAACTTTACCTCTTATCCCACACCCACACTCCAGTTTTGTCAATACTTGACTGTGATCTATAGTATCAAAAGCCTATAGGTCAAGAACGACAAACACTCATCATTTTCAACTGCCTTTGTTATTTCTTCTACCATCTCCATTACTGCATATTTAGTAGTTCTATTTTTCCTAAATCCATACTGGTGTTCACTAAATAATTTTATCAATGTGAAGATCTAATTGTTTCACAAATAATTTATACAAAGGTTTATACATGTAGGGTTCTGAAAAAGCTTCACTCTACACAATTAGCCCAATAATGAATTGTCACTTGCATGTAGTGACTTCCAGTCTTATACTGTTCATTCAGCTCTATTCTCAGTGTATAGGTCATATTATCGACTCTGTCATAACTGGAAGTACCTGAAATACGTTTTGCGTATTTGTGTTGGCAAGGGCTACATCATCTCAACAATAAATGTCAACGATAGGCATTTCATATGCCACGTCTTTATCGACTGCTATTATTTTTACTGTATATGTCAAAGGCAATTTTCTTCCTGACTAAAAGACTGATCATAAATTCATAACTTTTGTATCTGCTCCCTTTGGTTTCTGATGTTATAGCCCCCCCACCCCAGAAACTGTATTTCATTACACACAGAGTAAAAGTGGTCATTATTATATTATTTATTTTGTGTTATGTGTGGCCTGCAATAGTTTAATCATGACTTAAAGAACTCTTGCTCAAGCTATGGATACACACTAGTTTATTGTGTGTATGCCAAAAAAAGGAACTTTGTCACTTAAAAGTTACATTCATGTAGCCTTCGACTTATTTTCTACAGAAAATATGTTCTTAAAGAACTGTTAACGCAGCTCGGATAGGGTTTTTTGTCAACACAATATTTGTATTTAATGTAATATTTGTATTGTATGTATGTAATGATACTACATTGTCCTTGGCATACCTGCTTTTGTCATTTGCTGCTTCTTATCTTTGTTACCTATTTGTTTGCTTGGTTTTATTGCACAGTATTTGCACTATTCTATTATGAGTGTTTTGTCTTCTTAGTTTTTTTTCTCTCTCTTGTTTATTCACTTCTATTGTAAAGCACTTTGAGCTACACCCCTTGTATGAAAGGTGCTATATAAATAAAGTTTATTATTATTTATTATTATCTTCATAGTGAAACAATTATCTTATTAAAAGTATCTTTAAGTCTCAAATACGCATTTAGTTTTCCCCAAAATATGCACTCTTGGCAACTAAAGCATAATTACTTTTTTATGGCCACATTTAGGCAACATAAAGCACTCCTAAGGTTTGTGCATGTTTTCAGTTAAATATTAAAAAGTCAAGTGTGACATGATGCACGAGACAGGATGCGTTTACTTTCTTAACATTTAACAGAAACCACCATTTTTCCAATATCCTTAACCCAACTGTTTTTGTTGCCTATACCCAACTACGCATTAAATGCTGGACGCAAGTCTCTCAAAGTCTCACAGTCCTAAACGTTATATTTATGTCAGGAGTGACAACTTGTCACTCTTAATTAACATGCTCCAAATATGTCCGGTTTTAAAATATTTGATAAAGGGTGTCATTGGTGTCTAATATGACCAACCTTTGTACCGTAGCAGTGCAAAGGTGAATAAGTCGTTTTTTATTTAAAATAATAAATTGCAGCATGGCTCATAGCGATGATAGTCTGTCCACCACTTTGGTCCAGACTGAAATAACTCAACAGCTATTGGATTACACACAGATCCATCCAATAATGGATGGATTGCCGAAATGTAGTACAGACATTCATGTTCCCCCTAGGATGAATTGTAATAACTGGAGACATCTAAACTTTGCATAAGTCATTATCAGGTCAATTATAAATTGTCCAGTACTTTGATTCATGACCACATCCCTGCAAAAGTGACAGTGACATTCCCAGGAGCCTCAGCTGCACTTTGTGTTTAGTGTTAATTAAAAAATGCTTAACTAAGATGGTGAGCATGGTAAATATTATACCTGTTAAAAATCAGCATGTTAGCAATACCATTGTAAGCATGTTACCATGCTAATGTTAGCATTTAGCTCAAAGCACACAGCCAATGGCATAGCTGTACACTCTTTCTCCTGTCTGTCCTCTGCCCCCATAGGAAAGAGCAAATAGACGTATTATAGTAAGATTAAATCTTCACTGGATTACCTTCTACACCAACTTTGAGGTCAAGCAAACCTGCATTTTCTTTTGTAATCATTACTAACTAATAAAATACTATTCTATTTAGTATTTAGATGGCAGTATTTGAAAATATTTACTTTTACAAGAAATAAACAGCACATATCTCATATGTATGAAAGATAAAAGTGCATGTAACCAAAGCTGTAAAGGGATGCAGTAAAAAAGCAAAAACCTTAATCATACTTGCATTGTCCTTTAAGCCTGTGTCGTACATGTCATTTTAAAAAATTGATCTGCATTTAAATTGCAATTGTTGCAATTCTTTTTTTGGGTTGACTTGCAGCATTTTTCTCTCGTCTGACATACAGTCACGATCCTTGCCAGCATTGTTCGTTTCTAACTCAAAGCACTAACAAGAAGAAAATTATATCATCCTGTGTCAGAATCAGGGGTTAATTATGCAGACTGTTGTGTTAATTGTCTATTTCCAGGCTTAGCTCCGGGCTATTAAAGGCCTTATTGAAACTGTGAAACAGCAGAGGGTTTTGGGTATATCAGGAGTCTAACTGTTTTTCATCTCTTATTCTTTCTTAAATCATTCTGGATTCTGGACAAACTTTTGCCAGTTTCTTCACTATAGAAGTTATTTCTCCATTAGGCCTGTTATGTTATGAGGCAGCTTTTTTTCCCACACTCATAGTGCTACTTCTGTCGCTTTGGATAAACACGTCTGCTAAATGCCTAAATGTAATGTAATGTACGTCTGGCCATTGATTCCAGTGTTTCCATGTTTAGTCTTTGGCAGCTAGCTGCCACTGCTTGTCTGTGTATGTGTTGGAGAGAATAGTAGTGCTAAACATAGTTAAAGTTAACTGATGATGGATACATAAAAAATTTAACACATACAGTACTTGAAAGTATATTGAAAGGCCTTTAGGGTTGACATTTGTTTCTCTTGGTGTTAAAGGTGTTTATGTGAGGTCCAGAAAAGCAAGATACAGTACCTCTGAAGTTAAGCAGCTGGTGAACAGTTTGAAAGAAGATCTCATATCACAAATGGCTGGATTATGCTGTAAATCCTGTTGTATTCTCACTTCAAATGATGCACTCATAGAAATCATGTGTGTTAGTTAAGGAAAACATGTCTTCAGTTGTGTTGCTTCAGTCTTTCCCACAAGACTTATTTGAAAATGGTCACTTCAACAGCACCAAACAAAGCATTTGTCATTAAAAAAAGATTGAATGATGCTAATGTGTAAACATAACGATCTGAGAACTTTTATTTGCAGCACCTCTGGTCCTGTTCAGAATTCATTGGCACATTCCCAGAACATAAAATACAGTCATTCATCTGTCTAATCTGAAACAGGCTCCATACTGGTGTTGGCGACCCTCGATAAGTCAAACCATTCACTTCCCTGTCTGGCACAAAAACTCAATAGCAATGTTCACGGACACAATGAGAAATAAAAGTGTATTTCGCTCACAACGCACAATACAGCAGCTACAGGTAAAGAGTTACTGCTTTTCTGATTGTTTCCTTTCAAGTCCAAAAACTTGTCTTTGCTGATAAAGACCAAGGACTTCAGGACTGCTTTCTATAACAAGCTACTGTTGCTTTAGCACTAACAGATTAAGTGGCGTGAGAGAGTCTGATGAAAGTCTTGATGGAAAGGACAATAATTATGTCAAGGGTTATCTTATGTACCCAGGTTTGTCACATTTCTTCTAGATCGTGCCGATAGACATTTAAGAATCAGGGCATTTGTCAAAGATGTCTGAGCAGAATATAGCCCTGTTGTCTCTCTGTCTCTCCACTATTCCAGTATTGATCAGAAATAATGTTCCTCTTTCAGTCACTGGAAGAGAATGGTATTAAAGCCCCATTTACCCCAACAGCTTTCCAATCACTACAGAGTACAGAGCAGACACAAAGTTCACTGGTTTACTCCAACCATTTCCCCCAACAATATTTCAAATAAGAGCTTCTGTTGATAATATAAATCTTCACAGGTACTGACATACTTCATGTCTTTGTATCATACATATCTGCATTATATTTTCATAATAACTCTTGAAAACTGTATTTTGAATGGATACAGTTGGATAGCTGAGAGCTGGGTTAGTCCTTATTTTGGCTTGATTTGATTGCAACAGTAATGTACAAATGTACATTGCCCCTAACCCACACTCAAAGAGAGAACACTGGCAGGCGGAACTGGACCACGTAGACACAAAGATAGAAAAACAGAATCGCTGTACATATTTAGAGGGAGGAGTAATGCCACACGGTCCATTTTCCTCTGAACTGCACTGGTACTCCCATCTGCTTGGTATTAGGAGGGTCCTCAGCACGCACCCCCTGCAGTCCTTAGTGTCCATTGTTTAGCAGATGAAGGAGCAACAACAGAGGGCCAAAGGCAGCTTGACGCATTGGGCTGGGAGGTGATGCAGAGTTTGGGAGGCTGTTGGATGGCAGGGTGGACTGACCCACTAGTAGTTCATTTCCCAGGGCCTGGGGACAGACAGAGAGATTTGTTTATGCCCACTCAGACAGTCCAATACTGAGGATCTGTTAATATTATTGTGTTTTACAAACAGCCCTTTGATTTTCAGGCCATCATCGTCACTCATCGTGTAAAAGCAGGCTAGTGATAATCTCTCTCAGGATTACAAACAGGGCTAAGGAAAAGGCAAGCACTAGGGCTGGAGATTAGGGTTTTTTGAATCTCACTACTACACAATAATTTGATCATATAGTCGTAAATTCTTCCTGTCTCTTGGATAAAAAAGATGTCTAACTGCATATTGGATCTTGAAGAATTATTGTGATATGTATATATGTAATTATGTTTTTATGAATGAAAAAAAACCTGGGAACCATTTATTGTCACTTGGCAATGAAGGGGGTCTTTTCTTCTCCCACTCCATATAAACTGGGTGGATGTGTGGGGGCGCCGCATACATATGCAAAGGGTGTATAGGTATAATTAATTTGGAATAAAGCACCTGACCTGAAGATAATAGTCAGATTGTTACAGGTTTCCTGAAAGGGTATACAATTCCTCATTTGATTTGCCATATTACAGAAGTCATAGAAGTTGTCAAACTAGGCAAGAGAAGCCAAAAAATGGTGTGTTCTGACCTCAGCATTACTTTATATTGGTCGTGCAAAATGCTGCATTCCAATTATTTATAGTTAGCCTGAAAAACATCATAATCAGCTTCACATGGTTTACCTCTTTTTTGTATGTTGCAGTGACACAGAAGGAAAAGTAGAATTTAATTAAAGCTAATAGCTTAATTAAAGCTAATATGTGTAGAATTTGAAAATGTACGCCCCAGTGGCAGTATCAAAAAAGATCATGGCTTCATCCTAATGAATAGATCAAAATAAAAAACGTGAATTTTGACTGGGATTTTTGTATCCAAACACAAGTGTATTTCATCAAAATAAATTGACGAATTATCACATAAAATGTCCACACATAGTGGCTTTAATATTTAGATAGTTCACTGCTAGATATGTGAGAAGCTGCTAAACACTGACCATGACAAGAAGAATACTGCACACCTGTGTCGGTATTATTGTGTCCAGAATGTTCCTCATAGTTTCTATGGTTTCTGGTGGAGAAGCGGTATTCCTGTTTTCTCTGCTGCTGTGGCCGAAGCTGGGTGTACTGGGCTGGCTGAGAGTCGGCTGCTGGTCTGACTCACTTCCAAACGTCATGAGAGCATTCCCTGAAACATGAGGCATAGCAGTAAAATGAACTGTTATCAGATTTCAGCGGCATTGTCTTGATATGTGTTCATCAAGTTCCACTTATATCTTATTCAATCACGGCAGTTGCCTCTGGTTCTGAATTGTAAATTAAGCATGAGAGATTTTGCTGGGCAACAGAGAGAGAGAGAGAGAGAGAGAGAGAGAAAGAGAGAGATAAACAGAAAATACTCAGTATTCTCTTCAAGTATCCAAACTGCACCTGCCTCTCTACATCGACCTCATTAACTCATAGACCATTTGCACTGGCCAAACAACTCTGAGAAGTCTCTCTGTATCTCTTCTAGGCTGGGGGCCCGGGGAAAGACTGGCCAAAGATTCACCTCACCACACACACCAAGCAAAGATACTCATTGTGTGTACAGGTTCAATGATAGATATGCCATATATTCACTGAGGTCAGTAATGAGGACCATTAATTATTCACGCTCCAGAGCCCAAAGCAGAGGTCGTAACAGAAATGGAAAGATGGTGTTAGGATGAGAATTAGTATAAGGAAACACGATAGAAGAACAGAAGACACAATAAATTAAAAGACATTCATGTAGGATTTCTTGATTAAGGCTATTATGAAAAGATATTCTGTGGTCACATTAACAACATTTCATGTTATCCATTGTTGTTATCCATGTCCATTATTTATTTAATATAATTAATTCATTACTGCTATTTCCACTGTTCCTAATCTGCTAAACTACAGGATATTAACGTGGTCATTGTGAGCATTGTTAGCATGTTGAAATTAGCATTTAGCATAAAGCACTGCTGTGCCAAAGTACACACACACACACACACACCACCATTTTACAATGGTCACAAGACAGTGACAGTGATTCATTATGACCAGTCTGTGTTTGCACAGAACAATATGTATATAAACATAAAGTATAAAGGGCTCAATTATTTATTATTAGTGGCT
This sequence comes from Nannoperca australis, assembly GCA_036023655.1. Lineage (NCBI taxonomy): Eukaryota > Metazoa > Chordata > Actinopteri > Centrarchiformes > Percichthyidae > Nannoperca > Nannoperca australis. The sequence continues at coordinate 237 of JAVQJD010047506.1, read as the reverse complement.
CAATCTGTGTTGCATAAGCAACAGGTCACTAAAGACCTGAGGAATAAAGGACTGTTTTTCAAAATCTATCTATGCAGAAATCAACTGAGAAATTTGTGTCCAAAATAATCATTTACATTTACACTACCGTTCAAAAGTTTGGGGTCACCCAAACAATTTAGTGTTTTCCATGAAAAGTCACACTTATTCACCACCATACGTTGTGAAATGAATAGAAAATAGAGTCAAGACATTGAC